>JAPZPC010000169.1:0-81490 GCA_037952705.1 Haplographium delicatum
ATTAGTTTTGAGCTCTGTACAGTTGATTCAATATATCTGATTTCCCCTTATACTTTCCCACCAACCTGCTTACCTAAGGGTACTAGACGTACCCGATTGGCTAGAATCGTAAATCTAACAGGAACAAAGTACCGGACAGAGTCACGTGACCCTTTTATGCGAGCCAGGACGATGTCCCATCGTCACATCTACCCGTTAAGAGAACTATATATCGTAATACTTAGTCTAATAGTTTTCCCTTATAACCCTAACGCGGTTAGTCCCAAGTTCCCTATAGCTCCCGGGGCACTTGCTCCTGGGAGACTCTAGTGCCCTGGGCCGCCCTACGCTCTTAGGCGTGTGGCTCCCAGGGCCCCCCAAGTCTCGTGGGATCGTAACACCTAGACTATGTAATCCGCCTACAACGTAGCTAGGTAGTAGCTAGCTTTGTCGTCGTGAGGCATTTCTTTGATTAGCTAGATTAAAACACTTAAAAGTAATACTAAGGCAAAACTATAATCTTTGCAATCTTATAATCAAGACGCTAAGACACTGTGACGGCGTGACTAGGAAAAAAGGAGTCGAGGTAGGCTTATTCCTTGTGTCTCGGCTAATACAACGTGACTCGAGGAACGGCCGCTGTTACAGAGACTTAAGAAGGATTGAAGTTTAAGTGTCGGATCGAGGATTCTGGCTTCGGCTGTCGAGGCGGCTATAGTGCGGGGGGGTTTTTAGCTGCGGCGAGATCGACGAGGCAGCCTGGGCGGGTCCAAGCTAGAGGTGAGGGGCGCGTAGCGTATAATGAGACTCGGCGGTCAGGCGGGAAAAGGGAGGAGATTGTTAGGAAAGGATAGAAGAAGGGGAGACGTTTCGTAGCGGGGGAGCGCGGCGTCTTTATAGTCGTCGAAAGCGGCGGTGGGCCTGTGCACGCGCCTTACCCGATACGGCGGACGCTAAACCCGGGGGGGCAAACACCACACTGAAGATTATAGAGTATATACTAGTGTATAATTATTTTAAAAAGTAAAATTTAAGATTTAAAGTAGTTTGAATTAGAATTAAGAAAATAATTAATTTTTTTTATAAGAGGAGCGGTATAGAAAAATTGCTTATTCGGGCCGATCCAAATGGGGGGTATCCATATGGGGGTGCACGGACTTAAGAGATCGTGCGAAACGTATCCATGAGGGACCAAACTTATCGCCTACTTTGTTAACTGCATCTGCAAACTTTGGGCGTGCGAGCTCCGGCACCGAGCAAACCGAAAGCTTAATGTTTTCAGGCTTGGAAAAACAAGCATGATATAGCATTGACTGGGGATTAATGTCTCTGGCATCCTCAGCTGATAAGTAAGAGCTCATCGCCACATCTAATTAATTAATTACTTACGCCCATTGTCCGGTTGAAATAAATCCCTCAAGTCTATTTTGATCGATTAGGCGTACACTGTGCCCCTTGGGCTTGCGTTCATATCTGGCTAGGATCTTTGGCGGACGGAGGGCCGTCCTGTTTGTCAAGACGAAAAAATGCCATGGTAGTGGAGGCAATAATCACTAGGAGTTGCAGTATTTTGACCTTGCAGTCGTTGTTAAAATTCTAAGCTCGACAGAAAGATGAAACGGGAAAAAGGTGGACAGAAGAAAGCCTGTCAAGCACTATAAACTTCTTTTTTTAGGGAATACTTATAATTGGCGGGGTAAAGATCGTTCTGAACATCATGCTGTGGAGACACTAGCTAAAGCATCAGCAACCTGCCCTACTTTTCTAATGTTCGTTCGATCTCGCTCCCCGAAGGCGGGGGTGATTCCCAAAGAAGAATACCCGATCGCGGAAGAGGTAAAATTGCAACGGAAGAGGAGCGCTATTCGAGGCTGATTGTTGGTGGAAAACCACTCCGCGGCTTTGGCGATCTATCTCTAGTATACCTTACCCCTCTTCCGGCATTTTTGGCGAGCACGTGATCGTCTATCTTCTCTGAGCACTCAAACTAGACAATGCCAGCTTGGTCAGAACTACAAGTAAGCAGTTAACTTTGACGCCTCTGCTAGCCGCAGTACCGTGTCAAGATGCGGGTTATGCCTGCTGGAAACAATATTTCATCGGCTATCCCGAAGCTATTAAATTGCATCATTGCCAACTACATGAAGTAATCCATTATTCTGAGATATTGTTTCCTAAAGGAGGGCCATTTGCTGCAATAGAACAGTTTCATTTCAATCTTGCCAGAATGGAATACTTTCGTTAGAAAATTTCCACCCGTTTACCAGTTTATCTTTATGCTTTTCCAATGTAATATTTAGGCATAAATAAATTAAAAATCAAAATTTCGAAGGCTAGTAGTTAAGGTATAAACTGAAACCTTTAATCCATACCTATACCATAATTTCTATCAATAATGCACGCATGGCTTGCTAAGTGTCTTCGTTTATTCTAACAGTTACTAGCAAATTATTAAAAAGGTAACCTCGACATATGATATCTGTTTATGGAAGTAGATTGGACGAACCTATGTACAGAGAATTGGTGGCCGAGCTACGAGAATGTATCCGCTTCCACAGAGAGTAAAGTCTCCAGTTGCATAAGGAACAACAACCGTAGAACCGGCAACAATGTTGATGATCTTACTAGTTTCTGACATTAAATCAAATGCCCCATCAATAACAATAAGAACGGCAAAACCCCTTTTAAACTGCTCTTTCTTCTCCTTCCCACGGACAATATCCAAGCGAAAGAATTCGTTCGCTTGTGCCGGCAGGATGCTACTGGGGTTTGAACCGACTCCCTTTATAAGGTCGTTTATTTCCTTTTCGGTACGAGCACAGTTCTCTACACCAAGTAGAGCCTTCTCAAATCCAAGCCCTAGGTGACCTTCGTCACGCCCATTGATTGCAAAGCCACGCCATTCAAGAAGAATAGATAAATCTTCGGGTTCTTGAATCTCAGCAAGCAGAATTCCCTTCCCAATTGCATGTAGAAGGCCTGGAGGTACATAGACAGTTTGATGTGCCTTAACTGGGACATGATGCATAAAGGAAAGTAATGACTCGACATCTTGGGCATTAACAAAGGCAAGCAGCTGACTAATTGGGATATCCTGACGAAGACCAAGATATACCTCACCAGGCGTTAGGATATACCATGCCTCAGCCTTGCCATGTCGTGCACCCAAGTGGGTGCTTGCAAATGTAGCAGATGGATGAGCGTGCACTGGGAGTCGCTGACCAGCATCGATAAGCTTAACGAGAAGCTTTGTGTCTATTCCAAACGCAGCAATGTGATCAGGTCCTAGCCAATTGACAGGTCTTTCTTGTATTGCGTCAATGAGGAGTATCCCATCTGGCAGTCGAGATAGCCCAAGCTCGGAGTGGCCACGGCAAGTAGTGGTGGATGCAATCCAGTCCTCCGGGGTTCTAGATTCTTTAGATCCATGACCACAGCGGAAGGCTGATATTTGTTTGCCACCGGTATAGAAACGATTAGGAGGCTGGTTATATGACACGATGACGGGTTCCATAATCGATGTAGCTCAAGCAAACTTAAAACAGTTCTACTTATTGTGGGTTTGGAATTCGGTGGATGGAGTTGAGCAGAGTGCGGCCGTTCCTGTCAGAAAATACTAAGGAGAAGTTCCAGCAATTGAATAAAACAATAATACAACACTATGTACAAAATCAGCCAAGAGCCCTAGATATGGGAACCTAAATTGCTGCATCCGCAATAGCAGTAGAGAACCGCTCCTATATATAGGTTTTCGCTTGGATCTTACCTCAGTCGATCTGGTCGCGTACAAATCTATAATCCTCTCATAATATCTAGTATTTTTTCAAATATTTCAATTATGGGAATCGTTTGATTAAATTTCAAAGCGACTCCGCCTTCAGTCACGCTACCAAAGAGAATTGTAACTGTACACAGCCTTCAGTTGTATGATGAAGACGTGTGCTAGATTTTATAGCATTAGCTAAACAAAATCTATGCATATAAATTATGATGAGTACATATAATCTCTAATAAAGAATCTAGTTTGGTACTTGCAAAATGGGATTATTCAGTGCATACATCTATCAGGTGATCGGCTAGGCCGGCAATCAATGACAATTACGGAGTTGAAGTCCTCGGAGGAACAGCTCCGCTTATTACGCTTTCGAGACATGTGTAAACGCTAGGAATTTGGACTTAAAACAGCCCTATCTACGTAGGTTTGTGGCCAAGTGTGATCTACACTAACATTTACAGGCTAGGAAACTCTAGTTTTACTGCACAACCATCATTTGTTGACTATTTCCACGGTCTTAATATGCCAAATAAATTTGTGAAAATACAAAATAAAACATATAGCATCATTCGGGAATGGTGTTCCATTGGCCACATTGAAGTTATCCACACCTCTAATTATATATTATTCTATATCGTGTGACAGGAACCTTTTCGATGAACTACAGTTCTCCAAATTTATTTCTGGAAACTATATTCCTAGGTGTCTCCACTGGAGCTGCTTGTCCCCAAGTCCATTAACCATGACTATTTGTACGTCACCTGGGATAACATCAAGGCAATTATCATCAAAATGTACATCCGAGTCTTCCACAAACAGCTCTAAAGCTTTGACTGGAACAGTGGACGATATCATCACCCTATCGTTTTTAATGTCGATATTTATCCCATTGCACTCAAATTTGAGGTATTTAAGAGGTTGCGGCCAATCTACAAATCTTGAAATGACTTTGTTGTGTTTTAGAAGTCGAGCAGAGACAATTATAGGCTCAAGACTTTCTGGAATCACATTGCTGTGCAATTCGACCGAGCGGTTAGGAGCTAGAGATATGTCTGACTTGAGCTGCAAGAGGACCTTGCCGTTCAAAGTCAAGAAACTCGTCTCTAGCTCACACTCAAATGGTTGGATGTTCAGATTAGATCCCCAAATCTCCACTTTAGCCACTTTTTCTACATCGACGTGCGTAAAATCCGTTTTTGGTGTGGAATCACTACGCCGGCTAATTCCCACAATTACCGGAGCGTAGTTACGTTTGGTGGTATAGTACGCCAATTTTCGACGCATTGCGCTATCTACTAATGACCAACTTACAGCAGGAAAGCAATCATTCAGTTGCCATATGAGGCTGCCGGCGCACTCTTCGTGGTTAGGGCCTTTCCAGAGTCGTCGCCAGCCGCGAACCGCGTACGACATGGCCTCAGCCTGCAGAAGCTGGGTGGCGTATGTATAAGACTCCAGATTCATATCGTGCTTGAAATTGTCGATAAGGTAGAGAGCAATAGTACGTTGGTCCTCTGGAGCCATATGCCACGAGTCCATGGTTTTGCTCTGCGTATAAAGCTCGTTCGAATCGGATACAAGAGCCTTGATTGTTTTGATTGAGGGATACGACTTCATCCCAAACTCGGATACAAAGCGACCGGATAGCTCAGGATATTTTTGGTACGGATATCGCGGCTGGTCCGCCATCCAAACCTTCCAAGAATGAATGTCACCCACAAGAGGATCATTGCTGTATGTCCCACCCCAAGGGCTGCTGTAATGATATGGCGTACGAGGTACAAGGTCACTGCATATATCTTTTAGAACTCTTTCATAGTAATACCGAGCAGGCCAATTTGATTTTAGCCAATTCTCTTCAACCAGGTCGTTTTGATCGTACTCTAAGTGGTGGAGTTCAGCAAACATATGATCCTCGTTGTTACCGCACCATAGTACAATAGAGGGATGATTTCGCATCCGCTTCACATTGTATACAGCTTCATGCTTAATGCTACCAAGCAAGGTATCATTAAGAGGATAGCTACCGCATCCAAGCATAAAATCCTGCCAGATCAAGATTCCTAGCTCATCACACGTGTCATAGAAGATATCATCTTCATAAAGTCCTCCGCCCCAGACGCGAATCATGTTCTGGTTACTTTCCACTGCCAGTTCGAGCCACTCTCGGTACCGCTGGCTCGAAAGGCGAGGTAAGAAAGTATCACCAGGGATCCAGTTAGTGCCCTGACAATATATGGGAATATTATTGATACGGAAAAAAAAGGTAGTTCCAGATTGGCCGCTGAGGGGTCTTTGAACCAACTCAGAAAGACGAATCCCTATACGTTGGGACTTCGTTTGGAGGATCGTATCAGAGTTGATCTCTCGGAGTTTTGCCACAACTGAATATAATGGCTGCCCCCCATAGCCATTTGGATACCATAGCTCTGGTCTGTTAACGGTAAATTGCCACTCCGACCCATTTTGCTGTGTTTTGGAGGTGATCTGTTCTCCAGATGGGTCGAGCAACAGAAGCTCGACGAGTAGATCTTTGCTTCCATCAATCTCAACCTTGACAGTGAGCAAGGCATATCTAAGCGCATCATCTACTTCAACGTCTACAAACAAATCAGAAATTCTGGCTGAGTATGTCTCAAGATAAATGGGTCTCCAAGGACCACAAGTCAACAGTGTCGGGCCCCTATTATATGTCAATACATATCTTTCAACAAAAAAAAGACACTCACCAATCCCATCCATAGTGGCAAGCTACTTTTCTGACGTTCATTCGTGAGGAGTCTCCATTCCAAAAGAGATTTTTAAATCCTTGCTCCCTTTCCAGCGCCTTTCCAATAAGGAAAGTAGACTCGAACCGAATGTCAAGGAAATTTTTTGATTTCTTCAGTTTCTTACTGACGTCAATACGATATTCAAGAAACATGTTGTTAGTTTCAAGAAGTAATTCGCCATTGAGCAGTATCGAGGCATAAGTATCGAGACCTTCAAACACGAGAACTGAGTTCAGATCCCCAGCGCCTTCGTAATAGTCAAAAGTGGTTCGATACAGCCAGGGCTTCTCTCCCACCCACTGAATTTCATCCCGATTCAGATCCTTTGTTGGATCGGGAATCTTTTGATGCTGTAGCAGGTCAAGATGATTTGTTGTCGGAAACCGATGAACAGGTAGAAATTCATCATCAGTGTCAGCTTGCTTGAATTGCCAACCTTCGGACAAAGGAACGCGCACGAAATTCGCCATGTTTCACAGAATGCAGAACGATTATATGGCGTGAATAATATTGCTTACTGCTAAAGGATAGAATAAATGGCTATTGGTAGTCTGTAGACACCAGTTATTTATTCTCGTAGAACGAAACGAAGACTTCGCTTGCTAGATGGCCCTTGCGGAGCCTAGCTCGCCTAGATCGCCTAGATCTCTAATTAAAGATAAATCTTCCGAGCACGTGATCGCTTAACCCCTCAAAATGATGTCATATTAAGCCAAACTATTGGAGAACTAAGCTTTCCATCCTTGTAACCCCTCTTCTCCAACACCACCCCCATTCTTTACTACTCTGAAGGGTACGAATCAGGCCAATTAGGTAAAGTAAGGGGCATTCAGGAAGAAGAGCTGGTAGGTTGGTAAATTTGTTTCGCTGAGCTGGAGAGCTTCTATAGACTATATAAGTATGTGTCTGTATGTTCGAGAGCTCATCCCATTTGTCTCCTACGTGTAAATCAAGAAAACTTTTAGTTTCGTCAATTCATCGTTTCAATGTTGAGATTTCGCTCCAAAAATAAGCCTGCCCCTGTTCAAGAGACGTTTACTCTTGGAGGTGAGGCGTATAATGCCGTGACATGGTGGCATGACTCTGGCCTACGGTCGCTCTATATTTTACTTGCAATTCCCTTAGTCACTTCCATGACAAATGGATATGATGGTTTGTCTCCAGGACTCATTTTCTGAAGAGTGTTGAGCTAACTGTGCCGGCTAGGTAGCATGATGAATGCTCTGCAGACAAGTGAGCAGTGGCAAGACTATTTCCATCATCCGAAGGGGTCGAGATTATCGGTTTTTAACCTTATTTTTGCTCTCGGTCAGCTTGGCGCAATTCTGCCATTCCCAATAGGTGCCTACATCGCCGATAATCTTGGTAGAAGGTGGGGTATTGTTATTGGTAGCACTATATCTCTCATCGGATGTGCTGTGCAGACAGCTGGCCTAAATTGTGCGTAAATCGGCCATTCTAAACACTAATGATACTAATATTTGAAGTTCCCATGTTTCTTGTTGGTCGACTGATCCTAGGTTTTGGTGGTGCGTTATATTTCATATATTCCAATACCTTTCCTAGTAGGCATAATTCCTAATTTCAATAGTTATGATTGATCATGCAAGCGCGCCGTTACTTGTAACGGAGCTGTGCCACACACAGCATCGCGCCAGAATCACAGCCGTTTACAACACAACCTGGTAATTCGTTTCTTCACTTTATTTAGCAGACTTCGATCTCACCAAGAGATAGGTACTTTGGCTCCATCATCGCTGCCTGGGCTACTTTCGGTAGCATAAATATTCCAAATAACTGGTCCTGGCGTCTTCCATCCCTCCTACAAGCCGCACCCGCACTTTTTCAGATCTGTTTTATCTGGTTTGTACCTGAGGTATGGTATCTTCACTTTCTGGTGACACCCTATCCTGCTCACATCTCATTAGTCTCCGCGATTTCTCATGGCTAAAGACAAACATGAGAAAGCGCTGGCAATACTCGTCAAGTATCACGGTAGCGGTGAAGAAACGCAGTTGGTGATGTCCGAATACATTGAGATCAAAGAAACACTTGCCCTTGAGAAAGAATTCTCGAGTAAGGTGAAATGGGCCGATCTCTTTTCAACACCAGGAAATCGGAAGCGTACCTTGATCTGCTTCGTGCAAGGTTTCTTCTCACAGTGGTCAGGAAATGGACTTGTCTCTTATTATTTGGTCCCAGTTTTGGAAACCATCGGCATCACTGGCTCTAGTGAGCAAGCGGGCCTCAACGGTGGGCTTCAAATTTGGAATTTCATTGTCGCTGTCTGGGCAGCTTTCAATGTAGATCGTTTTGGCAGACGACCTATCGTCATTACTAGCACAGCTGCCATGCTAATTATATTTGTTATATGGACGATATTATCAGCTCAATACAACCAGACGGGGAATGCAAATGCTGGCAAGGGCGTTGTAGCAATGATCTTCTTCTACTATACAGCATTCAATTGTGGCTGGTTAGTACATCGCTTGCGTTTTATCTGGCTTAAATGACTAAAACAATCAATTCTAGGCAGGGCCTTGTTCTTGCATATCCGGTTGAAATACTGCCATATAACATTCGTGCGAAGGGCCTCACAGTTACTTTCTTAGGTGTTTCGACCTCAAGTGAGTTTTAATCACTAAAATACATATATATGGTCAACTTACTGAAACTATAGTTCTGAATCAATATATCAACCCTGTAGGCCTTGAAGCAGTGGGTTGGAAGTTCTACATTGTAAGTATAGTATAATAGGGTAATTCGATGTTTTTCCAAAGGTTAACTAGGGTAGTTCTACTGTGTCTGGTTACTTGTGGAACTGATTGTTGTTTACTTCCTATGGGTTGAGACAAAGGTTTTTCTTGCTACTCCAACTTGAGCATTTTCATGCTAACAATTCATTTCTAGAATACCCCACTTGAAGAAGTCGCCAAGATATTTGATGGTGAAAATGCTCATGTAGGTGGTTCTGCCGCAACGAAGACGTCTCAAGCAGTGCTAGAGCACATTGAAATCCGGGAACAGAACGAGACAAAGGACCTATAAGTAAAAAAACATGGTTTTTTCTCTAGGCTATTTGTATCTTCCTTGCGGTTCAAAGGCTTAAGAATAATCGATGGATGCCACAGAGTTTTAGGAACTTGTAGTCTATGCTCAGCGTATCAATTGTGATAATAAAATTATTATTTAAGCACTCAACTTTATTTGGGATTTTCTGAATGTAAGCGCATACAGTAGTTCATAGCTGGCTTTATGGCGGGGTAAGCGGGGTAATCTATTCCTAATGTCATCTAGGGCTTTACGGACACGACTAGTCTATGCAAAGAAGCCCACTTCCGTCAGAAATCTTGACTCTTTGCACTCTGTCACATTATGAAGGTGTATTTTGGACATTTCATATACTCTTCTGGATTGTAAACTATAAACAACCTGGTTCAGATCATGCGACCTGCTCGAGAAATCCAGAGACGGGTTAAGACCGGTGAGAAAACCAGAGCATATGCTTATACGGTGTGATTAATCTGGGTGCTGATGCATTTCGTCGCAGGCTGGTAAGTTATTAATATTGCTAAGGGCTACTTTATGGTATCGCCGCATTACCCACTCAACTGAACTGATGTAACAGTATAACCTGTCGCAAGCGACACATAAAATGCAAGATCCTTCATGTTTAGTATTAGATTCCAGCGATTGATGAGAGGCAGGTGATGAACGGAGGCCTGAATGCCGGCATTGCGAAATTGGGCATCGTGCTTGTGTTTTCGACTCGCCTGTCAGCACAACCAAGCACCTTCGATCCGATGCTAGACCACACAACCTCCGCTCTTCTCCGGGCCATGTGTGGCTGAACTGCCCTACTGAAGGTACATCTGGTCTTCGCCGGAAACATTATGTTTTTAGACTTCTGAACGCTTTAAACAGTCACGGTCCTGCATCAATTCGACGGTAGCAATAATACGCAAGCAGGTGATGGCCTGCTTGCGAGCCGTACAATAGAAAACCGTGGAAAAAGATCGACTCTATTCAATAGTGAAAAATCCGGTTAGCTCTTTAGCTATTTGGGCTAACATATCTTTTAGGAGAGTTACAGATCCCCCCTACGATCCAAGAGCCCAAAACAAATGATACTAACCAGAACTTTGAAGGGGCCGTTGTTTCAGAAACTATTAACGAGTTCTTGCCATACTCTAGTGCGAGCGTATGCTTAGCGGATCAGGGCTTTGAAGATGATTTAACCTCTCCCCAAAATAAGGGTCTCTCTATGTCTTCCGTTTTTGCAAATAGTCTTTGGGAGCCTCTAAGTGATCCTGAAGATGCTCGTTTGTTCCAGCATTACATAGATAATCTGGCTAGTTGGGTAAGTTTGATCTTCAAAGTCTTTCGTAAGGCTAATCTTAGACAGCTTGATCTAAATGATCCTGAACGTTACTTTACAAACTTTGTTCCACATTTTGCCCTTCGATGTCCTATGCTATTGAATGCAATTTTATCATTTTCTGCTAGTCATCTCAGCCGGCTTGATTCATCTTGCGATGCGCTCATTGGCGTTGAATATCACAGTAAATGTATCGAAAAGCTTATACCAGCCTTGGCAGATCAGTCACTGACTTTAGATCCTGTCCTGCCGTTGTCGACTGTTATCTTGCGAATGCATGAGATGCTTACTTACGAAGCGGATCAGCAGCATCACTTAAGAGGTTCCTTCTCACTCTTCGCCTATAATCGAGTTAATATGGGAGGCCAAGAGCTGAAGGGGACAGCTTTCTGGACTTATATCCGCGAGGAAATTTTAGTTGCCTTGCCAAATAGATCACCGACAAATATAGACACAAGTAGGTGGAAAGACGGGATCTGCTGGCAAGGGAACACTGACTCTATCCACACAAACAAAATAACTTGGTTGACTGTTGAAGTGATTAACTTTTGTTTTGGAGAAACTGCAAAGGCTAACTCGAAAATTTCTGTTGATTTACATCGCGAGATCGACTTATGGAAACAAAATCTCCCAGATACATTCAAGCCACTTTATACTGTTAGTGACGGTGGTGTATTTCCAAAAGTTGCATACCTTTGCACCTGGCATGGTACGTTTAATTTGATCAAAATTTATGCAGAAGTGAATGCTCATATTTTGTTTCTCTTACCTTAGTTATTGGCATGCAGTTTTACCACATGAACAAAGTCCTTCTAGCCCTCTACAGTCCACAACAATCAGATGGGATGGACTTTTTGGAAGTAGCAAAAATAGTTGAGGTACAGTTATAAACACTTCTACAATTTTAATATAATCTTGTTGTTACTTCAGAATAGTTGCTAATTGCTTTGTTCTTTAAAGGCAGGAATCCGAGAGCATACGTCTCAACTATGTGGTATGATTAAATGTCTTGGAAATAAGCATCCAGGAGCGCTTGTAAATGCCGTTCAGCTACTTGTGCTCTGTAAGTAACTGATTTATACGATTATTTACACCACTAACAAAACAGGTGGTCGGAGTTTGAAGAAACGAGAGGAGCAGTTGGAATTAGTAAAGTTATTACGTCAGATCGAACGAGATACAGCGTGGCCAATAGGACAAGCATTAAAGTCTCTTCAAATAGCATGGACGGACAAATAGCCTGCTAATATTATGGTACGGAGAGATAGACAGGGGTTTAAGGACAGTCTAGCTCTTCTAAATCAATTTCCAAACCTCAGTCGCCATGCAGATTATATTATATATAGAAAAAAACAAGAAATATGGTATTTAAAAACAATCTAACATAGTAAAATAGTAGCTATTAGTTTCATACAAGAAGAATTAGAATTAAAAGAATTAAAATGAAATAAAAAATATTTTTAAATTCTACTCCTAGTCGTAATTTTACCTAAAATTATATTTGATAAAATTGAAGCTTTAACTATAGAGTCTACTCTCTACTTTAACGGTGAGTTGAGAAGGATGGTAATTGACTTGAACTAGCTCTGGCCAAGACAGATAGAATTAATAATGACAGCTTCTATAGTCTGACCCTTGAGTAAAGCAGCCAAAATTAAAATAAAAAATAGAGCTATGCCCGGGCCAATATATTTAGAACATCATCCCTGTACAAAAACTATATCACGTTTCTAGGCAGTGTTGTACTAGGAAACCTTCCATTTTGAAGATATTGGGTTAAATAGAATTGCTGGGCCATGAAAGTCACCCTAAAGAACCCGTCAATCGTGGAATCCATGACGTCGAAGATTAATGATCTGGTGGTCTCGTAAAATTAAATAAAGGGTCTGCTATGACTTCTGAAGCATATTCCATAAATATTATTTGTTTTAGTTTCATAGCGACTAAGGCCTAAAATAATAACACGCCATAATTGCTAGACAGCTTTGGTGTTATCGCAAATGTGATTGACAGCCAAAACTTGAACAAAATTTGAAGTGCCGTCTCATACGCTGCAAAATTCCTTAGTGCACGCAGCCCTCGAATTATTCCTGCTGCCGTCTGATGATTGACATGTTTAGAGGTCCATTTTTAGAAGATAACTGCTCTGAATACAATATGTTCGTAGCTGCTCCCACGAAATCGAACAGTTTGTCGTCTAGGGTGGGCCTTGCCCTCTCGAGATGTCTGGGTTTGTAGCCTTCGTTCTGTGGTGTTTCAAAACTTCATACTGTACAAATTTACGGTACACCACTCCCAACTTAAGACGGTAGTCTGCACTGAGTTCTTTGGTCACTGGATTAGGTTCCGTCTTCACATTCAATTCCAAATAAATATTGTCTCGCTTATTACGCCGGAATGTACTGGTCTCATGAAATATTTCAATCAACTCGATTGCTGTTTACGAGGTTGCCAGAAGACCGAGTACCCCACTTAGCGGGTTTTCTCAGACCTTACCAATCATGAAAAGAGCCCTTTGCGTCTCTATTATATACTTATTTTTCGGGTCGATTCAAAATTTGCTCTTGCTCCAGAATGTAAGCTCGAACCTATGCAAACATAGCCAAATTTCTGAATTAGTATTGTATTCTCATTATCATACGATTACGACACACAAATACAATGGTGTAGCATTGCTACTGTATTATCCCAACCCCTTGGCCAGCAATATTATACTCTTGATCTACCCCAGCCATCTTTGATACAACAAATATCCTTTTCTATTTCTAAGCAATACAAAACCGCCCCGCACTCTTCCCAGCCCCCTCAGCACTAAAACCCTTCCACTCATCCCCCATCACCTGAAATGCCATCGCCATGCCACTTCCTTGGTGCCACAAAATATGACAATGAAGGGTCCAAATACCGGCATTATCCGCCAAAATCCTAATAACCACATAGCCCCACGGCGGCACGTACACCGTATCTTTCTGTAACGGATTCTCGCGGTTGAAGGGCGCACCGCGAGGAGGCCGCGATGGTTTCCACGGATCGTAGTAGTCCCAGCCTCCTTTTCCTTCGTAGGAGGCGATGATGTGGAAATCGAAGCCGTGCTAGATATCACATGTTAACAAAATGCGGCTCCGAAGCCTCAGAAATGATTTATGGAAATGATGGAAAGAGGTAAGAGAAGGCTAGGGATTCTAAGCGAAGGAGACCTACGAGATGAAAAGGATGCCCGTTGCTATCGAGGTTATTGATAGTCAGATCCACCCACACAGGATCAGCGCCCGTCCAAGGGACGAGCTGGTGTTCGTTCCAGCTTTCTCTCTCTGTAGATATCAGAGGTAAATCTTGCGGTTCCCAGAATGTGCGATTGATCATGCCGTGCGGGATTTGGCCGAGGCGATTTAGGATGGTGATAGAGGACCAGATCATGAAGAACTTTTGAGCTTCTGGTAGTGGGCTAGGTAATGCAGGGCCTTTTGCCGTGCGGAGGTTGAATGGAATGACTTCTATGGTTTTATTTATTGGTAGTCGTGTTAAAGACTCTGGGAAAAGGACGAAAGATTGAGTCGGTATTAGGGCGGGGTTTGGACGGAGAAAATTTCTGGCCGTTGTTAGAATTGAGAGGAGGATGAGGCAGTGAGTTTCAGTGTAGTGATTCGGATTTAGCAAAACTCTATAGAAAGGGCACTCACTCTTTATCCAAGGCAATAATTATCTCAGTCTCGGTGTCTATGGCGGACTCAGGCCACGAAAGAATGAAATCCACTCTTTCCGCGGGGTAGAGGACCCCGACGGAATTGACGAGGTCAGGATTTTCAGCAACTGGCAGGCCCCCATCCACTTGAATAATTTTTAAGTCCGAGTCCGGGATCGTGAATGAAAAGCCTGCTAGAGAACTAAATGACTTTTAGTGTGATTTGACAAGTGATTATATATATGACATACCCAACGTTTACAAGTCGAACTCTGAAACGATATTCTTTATTTAGCGAGAGCCACGGCTGTGCTATCTCGCTGCAGTTAACCGGAGCGCCATGAGTAGCTTTCGAGCACTCAAAATAGCCAAGCCCATTGATAAGAAGAGAATCTGGACATGGCTAGTTTAAGTCAGCTCTTAATTTCTCGCATAGACGTCTGGGGACAAACCTCTACACCAACGCTGGTCATACGCATAAACATACCGAGAACCTTTTCGCCCTGCCAATGATACCAGTCCCCTACCAAGAACAACAATTCATGATCATACTGGTGAGTAATAGTTTCTAGAGGAGTGATAGGGTTATGGACAACTAGGCCCCCGTAGAGACCATCTGCTCGTTGGACTTCTGAATGTGCATGATACCTGTAGCCTCTTAGGGTGTATATTTGACGACGTGGAAATTTAAATTACCAGAAAGTTCCCGCTTGCTCATCAATTGGGACCCGGTAAGTAAAACTTCTGCCTTGCTTGATAGCACACTGGGTGATGCCAACCGGACCATCCATATTATTTGCTTCTATTAAACGTGAGTTAACTAGGCATCCAATCAATTGATAGGAAATTGTAGCACCTCTCATGTGTAATCCATGCCAGTGGAGGGACACTGGTTCCTCAGCAGAGTTGAAGACTTCGATCTCGAGAGTATCGCCAGAGCGGGCCTCGATCGTAGGACCAGGAAATTGATCTGTTTTTATAAGCACTTCCGAACCGTATGGAGAGATCGAGATTTAGGGTACTATTTATGAGAAATATATCCTTTCTAACGCCGTTTGGCGCCACGGTCGCCTTAGTAATATTCCACGAGAGATATCTGATGCTGGGGTCACGTAACACATGATCTTCGGGATGGAGTAACCATTTCAGATCTCTCTCATATCCCGGCTCCTGAGAAAGGTCAGGATGCTCTAACAGTTTTTGTCCTGGTGCGTCAAATTCGGTATGCCATTGTCGGTTCAAGGCCAAAAAAATGGTTAATGGTATTAACAAAAGAGTGACGGCCCAAATCCGGCGTCTACGGTTGAAGTTACGAGCTGCAATATCATCCTTCCAGCGCTGGATTGGCAGCTCGCCATTGTTGCCGAGCAGTGATCTTGAACTATCTATTGCCGACATCGCAACTGAGCAAAATTTGAGCATTTCATGCTGTGGTAAGCGACGGATAGGGACAGAAATTCAGATATGGAATGCCTCATGCAAAGATTAGAAGTCTTCGAAGATCAGCGCTCCTGGACTTTCGTTCTCTCACGGCCCGGATGAGGACTGGATTGGATGCAAGACCGAAGGCGCTCTAACAATGCAGTGCAACTGTGCAACACGGAAGCTTGTCGTTTCGAAAATGAGAACTTGATATAGTTCGTCCGAATCGTCAGCCGATTGTATCATAATAAACTGGAATATACAGTTCTCGCACGTGTAATGGCGGCAGCAGATAACTTGATATGAGCATGCAAGTACTCGCCAGTAAGAGTGGGGATAGGCTAGATTTTGGTAAGGATGACTATTTTATGTATTCAGGGTCTACGTTATTATAACCTAGTTAGGTGTTTTATGCTTACTAATCTAGAGTAAGCCAGCTAAATAGCTTGATTTTTAGTAATTCCTAGAGCTCTCAAGACAGTTTACAAAATGTAGGGGCAAGTAGGTGAGCACGGTAGCAAGCCGCCTACGTCGCTCGTCCGTACAATTTACCCATAAAAAGTCTTAAATCTTATTAGAATTTTAATTTCCTCTTATCCGTTTATTCTTGCTTATACTTGACCGATACGTGTTTTTTATATCACATAAGTTAGCGGTACAATTACGTTATGATATAAGTATAAACACATAAGATGGATATGCCTATAGTCTGAAGAGGAAAGATTCAAGGAAGAAATGCTAGTTTTGTAATGCGACGCTCCCAAGAGGAAGTATCTACAAGGTCTACCCTACCGGAGTGATAGTTCTGTGGCGGCCTTCCTTGTATGGTTCTTGCACGTGCGACAACTGGCGCAGATACTTTGCTATGGTATACGAACTGCCGGTCACCGAGAGTGGGGAGATATCTACGCGTAAGTATTTTCGTGACGCCTCGGGGATCCATCCTAGGGTGATTCCTGTCACCTTCTTCTCCAGGAAGAGCGGATGACTTTGCACCTCGAGAGTTGCAAAACCGAGAGTAAAATCCCCCATTCTTGAGGAAATAAGCAGCACCATGCGTAATGACTGTCGATTGCACCCAGCTCAGTGCACGTGCGTCAAGGATTGGCAATGCAAATCGCAGGATATGGGAAAGATACAAGCTTTTGCCGTCAAGCTATATCACAATTACTGGAACTATATCTCGTACAGGCTACTGCAGAACTTAGATAGATATAAACCTATCGAACATAAGCCTAACTTACTTGCAGCATTTAGGTTACGTTTCTGTGAAGTTTTAGGATCTTCAAAGAAGGTTGGACGAATGAAGACGAATACGATAATCGAACCGCCACATGCTAAGATCGTGGCGTTTCAGTGGCTGGCAAGCCGCGACGCGGGGTAAAAGGAAATTACCGTGATAGGGCTGTTTGGACATCATAGTTGAAGAGCGCCCCTCCTTGTCGGTACAAACACGCCCTGAGTCAGAATCTTTCCTAATCCTCCGGATGTTTGGCAGAACCCCTCTAGCTATAACATCGTACCTAAAGGCACTAACTTCTAGCGCCCCCCTAACCCTAACCGTTGGCTCGAACTGAAGCTGAAGCCGAAGCTGGTAAGGTTTGTACTTGGAGAAATGTGAACTTAACAATTTGCTAACTAGGTAGAACAGGGAATATTTGGCCTTTTTTATGTGAAAAGCAAGAAAGCATGTGCCGCATATGGTTGGGGTAGGAGCACCTCATATTAGCACTGTAGTTTAAACAGATGTCGGCTCTCTCGTAAAATGTTCCACTTAGGATTTCTCCTACTGGGTCCACCTATTTTTCCACTTCTAATATCCTCTAGAAATGATATGAAAGATAGTCTAAGAGAAATGGGGTTTACTATTTTATTGGTAGCAGGGATAGATACGTCATCTATGCCCGCCGTGCTAGTTTACAGATCCAGTTTTGTTCGCTCTGGTTTATCACTTGCGAGAGAGAACCAACCATCGAGCGGCTCTTTTAATAGGGCTACTGCATGTGAAAATATTTAGTCCTGTGATCAACTGGTACCCTGCATGCAGCATGCAGAGAATATCTTACGTATACTCATACCGGTCCTTCTCGAAGCTCTCTAGAATCCCGTTCCTGCAGTTCATTATTGAAGATCTGCAGCTGTAGTATTTAGCGCAAGTACAGAGAACTTCATCTTTTCATTGGTAGCTTCGGTTGCACGGTAGCATAGGCACCACGTGTGTGGCGAGCATGTCTCTCGTTGGGATATAAATAAACTGAAGATCACGAGAAATAATAGGGTTTTAGATATCAGTGTTTCACACCAAACTCATCGTTACCCTCAGAAGCTCCTCTTAAACTTCTCCTGTTCACCAGCGACGATGTCCAAATACGTTGTGCCGTTGCTGGCTCTTGCCAGCGCCGCCAATGCTGTCTCTCTTGGGGACGTCAAACATGTCATCATGGTCATGTTTGAGAATCGTTCCTTCAACCACGTGAGTGTCTACTACCAGTGATGTAGACTGTATTATTAATATAAGTGCGTATTCTAAATTTTATAGTATTTTGGCACTTTTCCTGGTGTTCGCGGTTTTGCCGACCCCAATGTGAAGATCAGCACTGTAACTGGCAAATCTGCCTGGTACCAGTAAGCACCCTATGCGTCTCGGAGTTTTCATCTAGTGTGAGCTGGATATCGGTATTTTTGGACTTCTAACAAAACACCCAGGTCCCTAAAGGGCGTGACTAACGAAGCTGAATATCTCCTCCCTTTCTATCTTAACTCCGAGGGAGGAGAAGAAGGCTTCAACAAGACCCAGTGTCTCTGTGCCGGTGCAAACAATTGGATACCTACTCAGCAGATCTTTCAAGCGGGACTGGAGAACGGTGGTGTGCCGGACCAGTGGGCTATCGTCGATACCCCGCAAGCCTGGGGCTACTTCAAGCGACAGGACCTTCCTTATCACTTCGCCTTGGCTGAGTCATACGCGCTCGCTGATCATTACCATGTATTTAACTTTACCATTACTTTGCAACTGAAAGTGACTGATAATTAATTTAGGCCGCCGTTACCTCAAACACTGATCCAAACAGATGGTACTGGCAGTCAGGCTCGATTGGAGTTCCTGGGGGCCCACAGCCGCCAAACTCCGGTGGTATTATCCTAGACGACCAGCAAGCAAACGGTAAGCATTCAGTGACATTTTTTTTGAACCTAAATCCAATCTAAAACAAATATCTAGAGTGCTCGGGTCCAGACTTGGACTGCGTCCCCCTTCACTGGCCCGCATACGCCCAGATCATGGATGAAGCTGGCGTCGACTGGATGTCGTTCCAGAACTCTTACAATTGGGCCACTAACAGCGGTTTATTCTACTTCTCTGCGTTCCAAGAGGCAGCTGTTAACTCCAGCCTGTACCAGCGAGGTCTCAATTTTGATGGCCCGAACGGTTTGGATGCTTACATTGCTCGTGCTGCTAATGGAACGCTTCCGGAGGTGAGCTATATGTTCCCACCTGGTGCATTGCAGGAGCATCCTCCGAACACGCCTGTAGATGCTTCGTGGTATTTGAATCAAGTTGTCAGTGCCGCTATCAACGGACCGAACTATAACGAGACCATCATTTTAATAAACTACGACGGTAAGTCGGATTCAGTTTGCGGTTCTTACCAGCATGAATTATTGAATCTGACTATGTACATAGA
This sequence comes from Haplographium delicatum, assembly GCA_037952705.1. Lineage (NCBI taxonomy): Eukaryota > Fungi > Ascomycota > Leotiomycetes > Helotiales > Hyaloscyphaceae > Haplographium > Haplographium delicatum. The sequence goes on from JAPZPC010000169.1 coordinate 19,691, forward strand.
GGCCGGTGGATGGGGTGATCCACACCTCCCTATCATTTCTCCAAATGGAACTGCAGGAGAATGGTTCCAAGATCCGTACAATGAAGTAGGTTACACCTTCTCTGGACCAGGTAAGTCCCTGTCCTACCAAGCTGATTTTGAGTGAGAAAATACTAATACTCTAGCAAGGACCTCGTATCCCTCTGTACATCGTCTCCCCGTTCACTCGTGGCGGTAATGTCTTTACTGAGCGCGCAGATCATTCCTCTATAATCATGTTCCTTGGTAAGTAATGCTGCTGAAATTAAACCCTCTAGCGACTAATTCAGAGCACGTAGAGGAATATCTTACTGCCAGAGGACACAAAAACGTCGTCACCGCACAGTTAGACGACTGGCGACGGGAGCACATGTCTAACCTGGTTAATGCCTTCGACTTCGAGAATGTTGGTTTTCCTGTTCCCCTATAGGCTTTTTCCCTCTCCCTCTAACCAGAAAAAAAAAAAAAACAGCCCGACTATAGCATCCCAAATCTCCCCGAGCCTCCAATGCCAATCCAAGATGATGATGGCAACATCATCGGCCTATACTCCGGCTTCTGCGCCATCGAGTGGCCGCAGTCCTGTTCTAGTGCCCCGTATGTCCCCGACATTCCCTACGGCAGCCAGACCGAAGAGAACTCGCTCGTATACGAGGATGGGTACATGCTGATGCGTGGATACCTAACCGAGGGCCGCTGGCTTGTGTTTGAGTCGAACGGCTACGCGCTCTCTAACCCCGCAGATGGCACAAAGCAGTTCAAAGCCACTGCCGCTACGACTACCCACGAAACGCTCGCGCAACGCTGGGTCGTCCATGCTCTGACTGAAGAGGGTACGCAATTCAATGTCACTAGTGCTGTTGATGGCATGTACCTCTCACAGCATAGCAGCTTGTCTACCTCCGTGACTGGTGCAGAAGTCTACAACATTACTTATATTGGCAATAGCCAGTATGTCTTGCAGAAGGAGAACGGCGATTACACAAATATCCAGCCGGATGGGACACTCGAGTTTGTATCGACGCCTATACCATACAAGATCTGGAGTGTCACCTACAGCAACAGCACGAGTAGTTGAGGAGGGAGGTAGTCGAAATGGGGTGCTGTCGTGATGAGACGAGGCAGAAGCGTGCGGAACACGGTTAGACAATATCCAGATCTCTTTAATCTACTTGCAGTAAGAAAAGAAAAGAAGTTAGTTAAAGTAACGATCGCACATAGGGTGTTCTGATCCTAATTTTTCCATCTCGCTTATTTTCAGAGGCTGGTGTTGAACCGTCCATAAGCTCGATAATTTAAAGGGAGCGATCGTTGCCCTCACCTTCAGATTTAATGATTTCCTCCTTCTGGTAACTTATGAGCCCAAAAAATACGCCCAAGTGGATGCATAGTTCGTAGGTTGTGTCCAATTAGAGCTTTCGAAGTTATGGCAGCCTAATAGCACTTTATACTACTCCTGACAAAGGAGGCACTGATGATGGAATACGCACATTAGATAAGTGGGGGCCTCCGGGATACATTGTCAGTTGTGTTTCGGTATTTAATCATTCCTTTCGATGCCTTGCAATTATACTCTTCGTTTCTCCACGTTAATTTGCAATAAGCATTCAACCACTTTGTACACGCTACAAAACGGGAATTATTCACTATCTTCTGCATCTGTTTTGCCGTCAGATAATGTAGCCCCAGACACCAATTACATTACTAGGCACTAGCTTTAATTGAACGACCAAAGTCACTAGAGTAAATTGTCTGGTTAAGTAGATTCGAAGGAAAATTAGCTTGCGTAGTTAGTTCTCCTCTCTACTCAGCATATAGACAGCCTTCTTTCCGGGATTCCCCTGGGCTTGAATCTCGAGTCTTTAGATAAGGGCATTTCGACGATAGTATGATGGAGTAGTTATTGTGAGTAGCGTGCCGCGAGATAGAATGAGGCTAGTATCAGATGAAGATATGTTGGACGCCGGAGACTAAGAATATAAGTAGTGAGAGCAGAGGAAGACTAACGTACAATATACTAAAGAATAGGACCTAAGATATGTTTTAAGAATGAAACTGGTCCGCTTTCTGGTAGCAGCTAAAAATATATTCAATTGCTCTGCATAGGGTCAAGTTTTACACATCAATAGACCGACATGTAGGTTAGTGGTCTAATTCTTAGGGTTAATGCTAGGATTAGAGAGCGTAATCGGAACAATTCAAGTATGCAAAGAGCATATTGTATAATGTGTAACTATATAGAATCATGCAGATGGATTCAGGGATTTATAACTTAGGTTATGGACCACTGGTGGATAGAGTTTCCGTGCTTAATCATCCGTACGGTCAATCAGAGTGCTCAGCGTACCATCACTTCTAACAAGTTTAACTATTAGTGGCGACGCATATCATTGAGCGATAGACTTTTCCGGCTCTACTACTTTAAAATACAACTAAATAATTATAATATTTTTAATCAATATTTGTTCTTATAATATATTAACGCCTATTTCCCTTATTGCTCTCCCTATAAAGTCAATTCCTTGATACCCTATTTTATAGACTACTCTACAAAAACTTAGAATAAACTAAATCACAAACCGTCTTCCCCTCCCCATCCTTCAAATATATAATCCCACCCTCATTATCCAAGCTCATGTCTGGGATCTCAACCTCCTTCCCATTCTTAATACGATTTGCCTCCTCGTCTCTAATCTTATGTTCCTTTCCCTTCCCATCAACAAGCGACCAATCTTTCATATCTCTCTTCTGATCAGTATCATAAATTGCCATGTGACTCAATCGACGAGCGCCTCCATGAGAAGCCCATCCCAACTTCAAAGGTGACTCTTCGTATGATTCTCCATGGCGTTTCACATACTTCTCGTGGCGTTTGTGACTATGGTGTTTCTTATGTGAGGGACCATGGTGCGACGAATGGTGAACGCCAGTCTTCTCTTCACCATCTTCCTTTCCACTCCCATTTCCACTCATCGAAGTCTCAGCGTCCGGGGTATTGAGCAACTGGGCAAAAGTAGGCGCAGTAGTAATAGGTTGTCCCTCATCAGTAGTCTTCGTATACTGCTCCGCGAACGCCAGAAAAACAGCCTCATAATGCCCATCCGAAAAATGTAAGATGAAAGATCCATCTTGCCAAGTCCCATTATCTTGAGTGAACCCTCCCGAATCACCTTGATTCATATGGATATCATGAATACCGGCTTCGCTGTCACTATCCACATATTGGGAGCCCCATAGATAGACGGTAGCTTTGTCCTCGATGGCTTTGTTGAAGATGGTGGTTAGATCGTCGACTATATCGTTGTTAGCCCCTGGGATGCTGGTTTGGAGAACTGTGCCGGAAGTTAAAGTCTCAAGGCCACTGCGGAGGAGATCTATTCTGACACCGTTGGAACCTTCGGTGGCGTCTGTAAGGGCGGTAAAGCCTTGGTTCAGCTCGGCGAGTTTGGTGGTGATGGAATTGGTGAAGGAGGCATTGTTCCAGTAGACAAGACGAGTGTCCTTGGTCGTTGATTTGACGTTGATGTTTGCTGTGGTTGACTTGTACTTGTTGGTACCGTCAGCGAAGGTTAGGTTTCCGTGGGGGCTTCTGCCGGTGCGTTGGGCTGTGAAGACGGTGGGTGTGGCGACCCAGACTCCGTAATCTTTAATACCCATTTTGGACGAGGATGTGAAGAAATAGGGTTGGGGATTGGTTTTGGATTTGGAAGCCGGCGAGGACGATTTTGTGGGTTGTACGAGGAAGCGTCTTGGAAGCTTGACTATTCGAGAGGAGGAAATGGAGAGCATTAAAGAACAAACTGGCTAGTGTAGGGCTGAGCTTTACTTCAAATAGCATCAGTGTTGGGTTGCTTGAAAAGCTGCCCTTTATAATAAGGGAAATAAGACAAACACAGGTATGGTAGGGGCTGTGCCTGTGCCTTGCAGGATGCCCAAGATGCCGTCATAACCCCACTCCTTAATCCCCTACCTTAGTCCGCCACACGGGTCGGCACGAGAAGAAATCATTGGATATCATTGTACACCAATCGGGGTCTAGTTAGGATTTGTGATGGTCCAATGGGAGCGCCGTATCAGATCATGAAACTATTATGTAAGAGGACAGGCGTTAGAGTTTAGTTCAAAAGGTATAAGTCGTGAATCCATCGTGGGGCTTTCGGATGCTATTTTAGTTATTCTTTGATTGAACTTTAAATATATAGTTATCTTATTATTATATTCCGGACAGCCCGTCTCACGATAGATTACATCGAAATATTCTACCAACAGCCGAGGCACCTAAAACAATGCTATCTTCGAGCATGAATATATATTATTAGACGTCAAATGCTACTTATTTGAGAGCAGAAGCGTAGCCATGCCTATTGGTTTCTAAATATTTCACAGCTGTCTGCTCTCTTAACCCCCTGTTCTCACTATACATTACTCAAGGGCCTGATGACCACAAAAGTTTCTGTGGCATTCCCAATTCTCTAACAAAATCTTGGCCGATTCTATATAGAGATCTAGGTTCGTCTTTGTCTCTGAAGGATGCACAAACACCTTTTGTTAGTCGTCCACCCTTATGTAACTCCCGCCATAACTACCACGGAATATAGTGTCCTGTCTGCTTCCGAGTGGTAGTAGGAGCTCTTGTAGTATATGTGGATGTTTTCGAAGATAAACTAGACGTCTTCGAAGATGACGTGGATGTGGGTTGGCAGGCCGAGACAGTCCAACCGTCAAAAGTAACGAAAGTCACATTCTGGCCATTGATTGTAAAAAGGTAAATAGGCTCCTCGATACTTTCACCACCGTACAGATTTGCAAGGATCCCGCCGCCATAGGTGAAATCGAGTCAGAGGCAATCAACAACGCCATTTGGATAGAAGCAATTATCAGGAGCATAGCTCACTTTCGATGCATTAAATCCCACATCTGAGTAGGTGATATATGGATTGCTGTATGAGCCGGTTATATTAGTTACAGAAAATCCATCTGCATCACAAGCGCTGCCATCTCTGACTGTTATGTCAAAATCGAATTTGGTAATATCTCCATAGTTGGGCTCCACAGAATAGCAGTTGGGCGTGACTGAAGCGGCAGATACAGTAGACACATCTTTGCTCAATAAGAGCGTTGCTGTAAGGCTGTAAACCCAACAAAAATTCATTTTTAAAAGAGCTGGCTGGAAAAAAAGCAATGAAGGACGATGAAGAGACGTTGATGCAGAGTAAAAGGCTCTCCAAAGGTATTACAAGCACTACCTATAGTTCTCCCACATTCCTACCCTCTCTTGTTCCATAAGTGCAGATGATCCAGTGCAAGAAAAGCAGCTAAAAACGCAGAGAAAGCCTCAACTAGTCACTTCTACACCGCTACTCACTTTTTTTGCGAATTCTTCCAGAAATAACTTTAGTGAACACTCGAACTGGTAAATTATAAGAGATGCAGGTTATAGTCAATTATAGAATCGTGTTGTAGGTTGTAGTCTGTTACAGTCGAATTGTAAGTCGTAACAGGCTGTTCAGTTATATGGTAAAATGAGTTTTAATAGCTTATAGTAAGTTGCAATAAATGACAGACTTGTAGACAGCTATAGCCGACTGGTCGTTAGATCCTAACGAGTTACAGTCTATAAGTATGTTGTCTTGAGTGATATTGATATTGTGTGAGATTTAGTCATATCGCGTTACATTGAGTTACATGGAGTGGTAAGTTACAGCGAGTTACATTAGAATATAGCGTAGCTTTATAGCTTCTCATTTTTTCAATTTTCTAATTTTTGATTCATTATGACAACGGTGTAGAGCTAAAAGGTTTAGAGCTGCCACTCTAGGTAAGGCTTGATGGACTGGAATTTGCATATATTGATATTATGGATAGAAATCATAGTATCTAGGTTTCTAGAGACGTAGCATGTCCGCTCTGGCTAGTACCTTTACATTATTAGAGAAGTATAAAATGCCCCAGCGGCCACATATGAAGACTTCGGTGGCTTCCCCAAGGCTGTGGGGAATTCGAGCCTTCCTTTCTTCTCCTTTCTTTTATAAATTTTCTCTTCTATATGTTTTTGCCCCATGGGTCAAGACGCCTAGCCTTACCCCAAGGCTCAAGACCCTTTTTCCAGTTAGGACTGGGGGGGTGCTACAGCACGTAGCGCTGTGACCGTATTGTGCCATGCTGTACGAGTAGGTCCATTTACAGATTGCAAGTTTGAGTAGAAGGGAAGGCTGCAATTTAAATACTTTCGACGAGGCTGATGGACGTTGAAGACGAACAATTGAAGTCAAGAGCGCAGACCTACTACACATTGGATGTGGCACAGAAAATTTCGACCCCTTGAATGGCTGGAAGTTACCACATCCAGTGACGCACAAAGGTGTGGTAATGTCTTGGAGTACACTGCTGTTGTAAAGAGAGAGGTTGGCTATCTATTTGGCTTGCCATAAAGAACGCATAAGATGATCGGCAGGAGTCGCGAGCTTATCTTAGGTCTGATTCATGCTATTTGAATTTGTGAGCTAGGTCACTCCGATATTCAAGGTGTCCAATTTCACGAGGGTTCTTTACTGCCCATGGTGAGTATTGTATATTCTTCGGATTTAAATTAGGTCTTTCGACTGCTCCTTCGTTATGCAACAGAAGAGTGACATTGTGGTACTTTGTCTCCTGCAAGTTGCTAGAGAGAGCGATTTTCTGGGCTGCGGGACTAGCTCCTATTAGCTGCACAGAGAGGGCCTAGCCCGCAAATTGACTGTAGAAATTGCGTGTGGAGATTCGCACTTCAAAACTTGGGAGCCCCACCATAAGCAAGCTGCATGATCCAATCAAAAGGTGTACAAGAGCGCTGTCGCAGACTAATCTGACGTTCGGATCTCCTGCCCTCATAACTTCGACAACATCGAACCCTCCGAAGACCCTGACAGAAGGCGTATCTCTGAAATATGACGAATCAAGAAGCCAAAATCGCTCTGGACCTTTCGGCTCCCCAGATAGAGATGCGTGGTGCTGAAGATGACTGGAGTGGCGTAACGAGCTCTGCTGGGCGCAGGCGGGCCCAGAATCGACTGAATCAAAGAGTGTGGAGTAAGTCGTAATGGTGATTCCCCTACTCTATTCTCAGCATTCATATTCTGGTGTGCAGGAAGGCGACACAAATTGAACCGTTGGCACAAGGATATCAATACAGCAGCAACCAATGCAGATGCAAACAATTCAGCGACCATCGAATCCTCGTTGCGGGCGTGTCTAAGTGATCATAAACGTCAATCCGTAGAGCTGGCCAACAATCAATATCACAGTCTCAAAGGTATCCAAGGCTTTAAATTAGGGTTCAATTCTACGAACGGAACCAATATCGGCCGATCCTCTGGACCAGAGTGGTATCCCGCTAGCATCTACCTCTCAAGGCGTCGCACTAGAATGTGTGACTTAAGTGACGAGGAAATCAAGGAAATCGAGAACCATTTTAATAAGCAGGCATACCACCATCACTTATCTGGGTCTCCAATGAATGATCAGCTGCTCCCTCTCATCCAATTCAACGTTTTCCGGGCAATGCTAGCGAATGTCCGTCTGCTTGGGCTGACCCTTGAACGGATATGCGATGAAGACTACGTGTCCCCTTTCTACGGGTTGCAACCAGATAAGACGGATATATCATTTCTCCCATCAAGTCTTCAACCTACTTTACTTCAACGAAGAGTTCCCCATCACCCTTGGCTAGACTTTTTCCCATTCCCTACAGTTAGAGACAATCTCATTCGGGCCGGCAACACATTCGATGATGAACAGCTGTGTATCGATCTGATGGGATTCTGCAACGCGCCATCGGAAAAGACAGGTCTTATCATATGGGGCGAACCATGGAACCATCGAGGGTGGGAAGTAACCGAGTCATTTGTACGAAAATGGGCCTGGGTCATTACTGGCTGTACAGAATTAATGTTGTCGACAAACCATTGGAGAGCGCAACGAGGAGAGAAATTGTTATTTTTGGTATAGCTTCGTACATTTCGTGAATTTCACGTTGGTAGTTTAAAGGTGATGATATCACGGCCATACAATTAATGACCAAGGGATCAAAGGACCAAATTTCGTTTCTATAGTATACGAATTAATTTTCTATAGCCACGCTATTAAAACTAAAAAAATCCAAACCTAGCGATTTGATCAACGCTAAGATGAACTTATCTCTGAAGTAAATGTTGAATTTTTTTTCAAAGTGATTTGGCTTTAGAGAATTGATGTGTTATCTGATTTTAGCGCACTGATCTCCTGGCCCTTAAATCGCACGTTGATCATGCAGTCTGCTTATGCCGCTATTTTAGTGGCTTTTACCGAGAACTTGCCATCAGAGCCAAACTATACGTAGACCAATCCAATCCGCTTCTTAAAAAAAAATGGATATAGGAACCTTGATAGAGGCACAGCCGAGGGGCTAGATAGCTAGTTATGTGACGGTTGACGTTGTTGAAAGTTAATGACTCTTGAATGAGATCATCACGATCATGGTGCTTTAGCCAATTCACCCGAACAATATCTTTAATGGCCAACCACAGGGTTGACCATTCAGTCTGACTAATAAGTGGCGCTTCGATTTAACCAGACACCACGCGAAAGTGTCCAGCTACGTCTTCGGAGCTAGGAGCTCTTTCATTGGTGTTAGTACTGAGACGAAGCTACCGAGCGGGGTTATGTTGATTGTGGCTACCTCGAGGCGAGGCGGCGGAGATGTCTCCTGTCTATATAAGCGCAAGTACCGGACGCACTTTTCGATAGTCACAAATTAACACAATCACAAACCAAAGGCCGGCACAAAGTCCAAAGTCCAAACGTAACATCAACCCTAAAATGTCTCACCCCGTAAAGTTTGACAGCAAAGGCATCACCATCGCCGCCAATCTCTTCACACCCGCTCGAAGCACAACCCACTTGACCAAACTCCCCGCCATTGTAATCAGCCACCCCTTTGGTGGAGTGAAAGAGCAAACTGCCGGACTCTATGCTAAAATTCTCTCCGAGGCAGGATTTATAGCGCTCGCATTCGATGCTGCGTACCAAGGAGCAAGCGCTGGAGAGCCCCGTTATCTGGAAGACCCTCACCAGCGTGTGGAGGACGTGAAAAGCGCAGTGTCCTTTCTTACCACCAGAGAAGAGGTCGATGCAGAACGTATCGGAGCAATGGGTATTTGTGCCAGCGGTGGATATGTTCCCTGCGCTGCAGTTACCGACCAGAGAATCAAAGCTGTCGCAACAGTTAGCGGGGCTGATATGGGGCGGTTATTTCGAGAGGGCTTGGGAGGAACGTTAAAGAAGGAGGACTTGATGTCTGCACTTGCACAAGCAGGAAAATATCGATCTCTTGAAGCTCGGGGAGAGAAACCTCACTTGGAACATGTCGTGCCAAATACGCCAGCGGAAGCTCCAGACACCATCCCCGCATTGTATCGGGAAGGAACGGACTATTACCGCACCCCTCGGGGAGCTCATCCGAATTCCACCAACTGGTATATTTCGAGAAGCATTGATATGATTTCGACATATTCGTCATATGAATTTGTCGATTGGATATCCCCACGTCCACTTCTGATGATTGCCGGGTCAAAAGCGGACACGCTTTACTTCAGCAAAGATGCCATCAAGGCGGCAAAGGAACCAAAAGAGCTGTTTATAATTGAGGGTAAGAGCCACATTGACTTATATGATGATACAGCTGGAGTCGTGCCAAAGTTGATAGAATTCATGAAAAAGCATTTGGAGGTGTAGATGGAAAAGTGGTTACTCAGTCTATTTGTTTACCTCTCAAAGTCTAAACTTCTAGTGTTTCTACATTGACTACTTTACGTGCTAGCCTCACTAGTGAAGAGATAACAACAGTTATATGGAGGTTGCTTCCACGTTTCGTTTACATTGCAATTATAATTTACAGAGAATGGCTTATTAAAACATGTTCATTGATGCTTGTAATGCACTAATCGGGGAATTTAGACCTTTAGACCACGTGTGCGTATTCTGCCCAAGTAGTGGCTAGTGAAGCCGCAGCGGGTAGATAGGATGTATTCATAATACCCTTACCCTTGACAATGTTGACAAGATAGCAGGTGCCAAGACGCCACAGAAAGATTCTCAGGCCTAAGATCCCTTTTTCAGGTAAGAGAGTTTTTAGAATATTAGAAATCATGCCTCGTAAGGTTTAAAATAAATAGGTAGGTTTTAGAATACTAGAAAGCATGCTTTATAAGGAGTAATGTTTCCCTTATTCTAATACTTTCACAAAGCTTGTAAAAGTTAACTTAAAGCTTAGAGTTAAGGACCCATTTTCCACTCCTAGTTTTTCGTATTGGTTTGCTGCCGAGAATGGTCACACAAGTAGCACGAACTTAAATCTTTGTACGTATACGCTCCAATCGGCGTATCTTCGAGTTTCTTGTTTGCATTTTTTGACAGCTGACATTCGAATCGAGAGGCCTGCAGGCCGCCTCAATGGTGACTGTTGCCATGCTTCCACTCAACCTCCGCCATGGCAGCCTTAAAGGTGGATTACAGCTGGCAAGAACCAACCATTGCCCCATTTTTTACCCCTGTCGTCTTTAGTGTTTCCAATATGGCCATCTCAGACCTGTTTTAGAACGCGTGTAGGGAACCTAGAGAGAACGCCCGGCTCAGGCCGTGCCATTTGGGGAAGTTGGATTTTGGTACATGGAGAAAGCTACTACGGGCTGAAATTTCGCAGCTTCGGGATTGGTGACACATGTCCTCAGTTATGCAATACCATAAGCCCGATCACTAAGCAAGCGTATACTCGAACTAGCTTACCAAACAAATTTGTTAGTTTATAGTCAGTTCGTAGCACTTCGATAGCATGCTGTGACGAGATTTATTTGGTACATACAGTCCCCAAAATGGTAAAGCCGAAATCGGTACTGTACCAAATACTAAAGGACGGGGAGATTGGCTTGCTTTTCAATTTCATCCCGAGCCTTTTCGGCAGAATCAGATACCAGATTGTGCACAAAAGTACAATCTGCCATACTACAAAACAATTTGGTATACATGGGGCAGCCAATCTAAGGTTCGCTTGCTTCGTATACAGCCAGTATCTCTGTCAAACATCTATCAAGCTTTGTGGCTGTTTAATCTCGTCGTATCCAACACAAAATGGGTGCGGACAGCAGCAAATTTCTGAAACATCCTCGTCGATTTCACTTCTGTGTTTAGAATTAGGCATATAGCAATTGACTCGCTCTACCTGTATCTTGATGAATCCCGAATGAAATACCTGGCAAACTTTTGGCTTTGACATACGTTTCCGACAGGTTTCTTTTTTCTTAGCAGTCGGATCGGAAATGTATCGTTCCCGACTTTCAAGAATGCATATCTTGATAGTACGTATCCCTAAATAACTTCAATTTTAGGAACATAAAGTCGTCACGCTCATACCGCAAATACAGCTGAAATGTTAGCTAGTCGTCGGCATCAACTCTGGATCCCTAATAATGTGTATGTTGTTGTCCATTAAATTTAGAGTATACTATTTATAGAAGCGTAAGACCAGTATGTATCAGGCAAAACTGTACTGCTAACTGAGCCAAAAGACTACTGAATTTGCTGCTGGCAGTAATATCTCTCATATTATATACATATATCAAGTCGTGCAGGTAACGGGGTCATCGACTGTCGCAATATCATAAATAAATATCGAAGTCGTGTATAAGACCCCAAGCAAGAAATTTTTATAAATTATTCAAGGAGAAATAAAAAATATATAAATTTTATCTAAGCGACTTTTAATGCACCAATATACCAATTGCAGTTCGAAAATGTATTCAAGTTAATTAGTGCTTGGTGCGTACTGTGACAAAAAATTCCAAAACTTTTTCTTCTTTGTATAGAGTGCTATTGAAAGGTATTAAGATCTAGGTCGCTGTCACTGATTAAGAAAGTTATAGGAACATTTCCTTGGCTGTGTTGACATGTTAGCAGGGTTAATTATAAGTGCTTTCAAATGAAAGTGGGGGGGACGGACATTTCACGAGGAAAGATGGCTAGTCTAACTAAGGTGACTGCCTCAGACATCACGGGACAATTCACGCTTGATCTTGGCCTGGACAGTAACTGGCACATTGATGACCTGGTTAGGGAAGATTAGATCCGGGTTCGCGATCTGGGAGTTCGCTGCCTCGATTGCGGCGAGAGACGTGCCGAATTTCTGGGCAATGGCTGATAGAAAATCTCCATCGACGACCGTATATCGGAATGTTCCTTGTGAAGGAATATTGATAACTTGGCCTGGGAAGATGAGATTAGGATCCGTTATCTGATTGTTGGCTGCCTCGAGTACAGGTAGAGAGATGCCGAATTTCCGAGCAATGGATGAGAGAGTATCGCCAGAAGCGACGGTGTATGGGATTGCTGTTTGGCTAGGCGATGGGATATTGATGACTTCACCGGGTGAAATGATGTTGGGGTTAGTGATTTGGGTGTTGGCTGCCTCAAGCGCAGCGAGAGGAACGCCGAATTCTTGTGCAATGGACGAGAGAGTATCGCCAGGAGCCACATTGTATTGGAATGCAGGACGCGGGTTAGTTGTAGGCGCTGGGACGTTGATGACTTGGCCAGGTTGAATGTTGCTTGGATTCTGTATCTGGTTATTCAACGCCTCGAGTGCGGCGACAGCCAGTCCCAGGGCTTCTGCTATAGATGAAAGAGTATCGCCAGGGGAGACGGTATATGGGAATGGAGGCGGTGGGAATGAGAATGAAAATTGTGGTGGCGGTACACTTCCACCTTGGCTAGGTGCAGGCGTACTTGATTGTGTCGCTGATGTTTGACTGCCTGACACTGTACTTGGAAGTGTGGAAAGCCCCGTTTGAGAAAATATTTGAGTACCTGACTGTGAAATAGTAATACTCGATATTTCGCTGGCTGAGACAGATGCTGAGGACGAGGATACTGGAGACACAGTTGCCGTTACGGTGGTCAAGGATAGCAATGAAGCCACTTGCGACGTAGAAGATGATGCAGAGATTAAGATTAAGAGTGATGTATCCTGGCTCGTAGACGTACTTGCAATTGACGATGAACCAGTAACATTAAAAGTCTGAGAAGCGACGCTTTCGCTAACCGAAACAAGTACTGTGGAAGAAGGTAGTGAAGACACACTTGTCGATGATGTAGTGGGATTGAACTTTTGATGGTACTTAGTACATGTTGTGTATGTTGTGTATGCTTAGAGTTTTACTTACTTGGTAGATAACAATGCTTCCACCTGCGCGCTTCTCAAAAAAGCTACGTTTCTTCATACCTGCCCCCGGACAGGAACCGGGTGTTTGTGGAGCAGAGCTGGCGAAGTCGTTCGAGCAGAAGCATTCTGTACCCTCGACACCGGCGAATGTGTAAGGCCCCCCAATTGCAGGATCGGCACATGTGTTAAGGCACTGTTGAGACGTGCTCATATTTGCAGCCAAAATCGCTCCAATAAGCGGAAATCCATTGTTAGCTGGGTCTGTATAACATCCAACTGCAGTAAATGTACCGCCTGGTACGACGACGACTTGAACTGTAGCTGTTGCACTTGCTGAAGCGGCTGTGGATGAAGCAGATGAGTCGGTATCTGATGTCACACTGGGAGTAAATGAATCTGTAACGGATGGGGACGCGATAGAGCTGAATAAACTGCTACTTGAGCTGAATGAGTCGGCGACGGATGGGGACATGACAGAGCTCAATAAACTGCTGCTTGATATGCTTGCGGAAGGAATTGTGGATGACGCGACTGTGCTTGATACAGTGGAAAATATATCCGAAGCCGAGATGGAAATTTGCATAGAGCTCGAGGAAGAGGTTGAGTCCGCGGAGGTGGTAGTGTTTGAAATGTCTAAAGATACCGTGGTTGTGGGCATTCCGGCACTTGATGAATCTGACGTTGACAGATTATCAAAACGCTTGCCAAATACAAGGGCTCGTGGGGGATTAACACGCGGGGCTTTGGGCCGTGCAGCTATGCCAGAAGCGTATGCAGCAATAGCTACGAGAACGGTCCCGGAGAAATGCATGGTCTTGGATTCAATTTGGTATTTTGTTTCAGCGCTCTTTTTTTTTTTCTGAGAATGATTGAAGATGAATGAGAAGAAACCAAGGTAGACAAAGTAGAAAGGTTGTATTTTTGAAAGGGAGAAGGACAAGAAACACTTTATAGTTAAGCGCTGCTCAAGGAACTGTATAATGTCATCATGAAACCAGTAGAATTTAAGGCTTTGGGTTCATACGTGACGTAATTTTTCAGTTTAAAGTCGGTTGATATTATTGTCGTTGTAGGACATTTTTAGGTTAATATTAGTAGCTGGTCAAGTGTTATGAGACCTCACTCTAGAGTCAATAGTCGATATTAAGTGGAGATAAGATACCTGTCACCACAGTAGATAATTTATGCCAAGGTTGCTAATGACCACAAAGTCTTGTCTCTACCATTCCTGTTGAAGTTCCATCTTAAGCTACTATCGTCCTTGATTCAATTCCGAAAACGCCGTTTCTAAGCTCCAAGGAGCTGGGTCATTTGCCGAACACTAGACCGCACACTAAATTTCTATGGGTCCGGTTACAATTCTATATATAGGGCTATTACTCCTGCCAATGACCTTATAATCGAGTTATGACTACTTCTGTTAAAGTTTGATTGTAGTATATTGACGTCTTCGATTTTAATTAAGAGAAGATAGGCTCTAGATTCAAATGCATTATGTCATATGAAACAATTTGGACGGTACGCTACGTGGTAATTAGTCGTCTGGCCTTATTGATAGTGGCCGTTACTAAGCCTTAGTTTGGAATTATACGCGTCAGGTATTTTCCCGGCCTGTGTATTTTCTCGCCATTACTACTAGCTGAAAGGTGTAAATTATCACTATCAGGCAGATACTCGCCGTAACCAAAGCTCATCTCTACCTCTGCGACGCTGCAGTCCTCGCAACCTTATCACCAACAGACCCGAAAGCGGATATTCATGATTATAGCGCACTGTTCGTCACTGTTATTCCGTTCGCGTCACTAGGCTGCGTATCCTGACCTTCAAAGGCTACAGAGAACGTCCCCCCCCGATCCCCCAAGCACAATGCCCTCGCCACGAAGAAGTTTACAAATAACGATAGTTGATGGAGGAGGGGGAGGGGTAATTCGGCAATAGCTGAAAAGTAAGATGTATTCGGCAAGGTTGAGAGATTAGAGAGGAAAGCAGGGTATTGGCTCAGTTGAGGTGTACGTATGGGACCCGATTTTTATTTGAGTACCTATTGCGCTTCGCAGGAAGAATGCGGGTTTTGTTGATACTATGCGGGGAGCCTTGTTGCATTCTGGAATATTAGATGGAGCTTATAGTTCTTATCTTCTTCGTAACATCACGCATCACATGCATTACTTGATTATCAACGTAAATAGATTCTTTTGCTACTCCTTTGAAATAGACGTGGTTTGGGTTGGTGCTTATATTGCGCTTTAAACGCTTTAAACTAAGAAGGCCGACTACGAGCCACGTCGAGGTCACATTTTGCGGTAGCTTTGCCGCCAATAGCATGATTGGAGAAAAGTGATACACTGCTACGAGGAATTGCGAGGCCACCCTGATGCAAGAGCTCTCCGACAAAATTTTCTACCTTAAAACCCTCGAGATCCTGCGTGCCAGCATCTACAGCCTGCCCAAGAAGAATTTTCCGTTGGCGCTAGGAGCTAAAGTTAGAGATGCTTGAGCACAGCTTTTTCGGGTTCAGTCGCTGGGTTCTTGTCGCGAGGTGCTGTGGATAAATTATACTTCTTGCAGATTAGTTCAAGATGAGATGTATTTGAAGAGCGCAAACAGCGATTTATATATATACCAGATGATCCGCCACCCCTTTGTATACACAGCAGATGCCGCACAAATGTTACCCAAACATAGTACACTTAAGACTGTGTTAAGCTCTACGATTCAGATTTAACCACTGAGCAAGGTTCTAACATTATGAAAGACATTAAGCGTGATTTTTTGACCATATCTCCACCCTAACTTGTATCTAGCAATACACCCAAATACAATTCACGAATACAACAAAATAACAATGAAATGGATATCTCTCGTCTTCATTGCAGGGGGAACAACTAAGATGAGCGACGTGCCGATGTCTGGAAGCTTCCCAATCTGTGACATTACTCGGAGCGTTGGGTCTTATTCTAGGACACCAAAGCGAATGTGAGATATTTAGTTGGCAGCAGCCAAAGTTCCGTTATTGAAAAGGTATATGGGACCAATATTTTCTTTTTGGACAATTCTTCCGAGATAGCTGTAAAGCTGTGTAGCATTGCGACGTATATCCACTTCGACCTGAAGGAGGCTGGTTTTGATAAGATCTAGGATATCTCCTAGGGCGGCTTCTTCTTAAAATTTTACCACAATCTCCAGGTCTGATATTCTCTGAAGGACTTTTGGATGGACTTCAGGCTTGCTAACTGCCCATTTCGAGTCGGCTCTGACCTTCTATAATGACTCAGATCGCCTCCTTCGGCCCAAGGAAAAATGATATAATGTTTTAACTTTTCACTTTCTGAGAAAAAGTCGCCAAGCTCTTGACAATACCAAATTTTGTTTTGAGTTCCCGAATATTCTCGAGATTTTCCATTCTTACTCAAATTTAAACTCCTTGAGAGAAACAATTAAACTGTAAAATTTAAGAGTTATACTAGACGAGTCCATTATATCTAATACTATATAAATAGGATAGCTTTCAGTAACAAATTAAAAACCATATTATTATATTACATTTAAAAAAAAACATATTCTTCCCTTAACCCTAAGTTAAAACCATATCTTTTGATAAATATCGTTATTTGAGTTCTGAAATTTATATCTGTTAAAATAAAAGTTCGAATATCAGTATAGCAGGCCGATTGATAACAGATCAAGAGCAATAGTAATAATAAACTGTTATAATTTTCTAATAGGTATAGAATTCAGTACTACCAGCTTATTCTACCATGATATTTTGATCTTGGATTGCTTTCTCAAACCTTTCAGTCCAAAATTTCAACTTGCATACACAGACTGGTGTACCGTCGATCCACAGAGCTCCACCAATCTCGATCCACCGTTGAAAATTCATATCAGCAGCACGCTGGCCTTCTTTAGCGAAGCACTCGCATTTCTGGCATGAAACCAACACTCTTGTTACATTGACACCTATTGCGAGTGCATGGCGAATGAGTGGATTGAGGGATGCGTTCGAGACTCCAATCGAATCGATCATCTTGAGCATCTGCAGCGCGCACACGAGAGCTTCTCTTCCGTCTTTAGAGGCCCGCCAAGTCTCCATGCGAGGGTCCTCATTTTGGTTCACTAGGCAAACAACTCTGGATGCATCAAGGCCCACATAGTGGTACATTTTTAAATAATAGTAGAGAAACATTCCGTCTTGTACGAGGGTAGTTGTGCGTTCCAATGAGGCCACCACAGAATCATCTTCTCCACGATAAGCGAGCAACAATTGTCTTGCAGCGTTGCTGGTGATATTTCTGGCGTCAGCCAACTCATTGATCTTATCTAGCTCACGTTTCCAGGAATCAAGTATCTGGATGAGCATTACTCTTTGGAAAGCATTACCGTGCCCCTTCCCCTTGAACGGGAAAGACTGCGTAAGAACCCATATCGCCTGCAAAAGGCCGCATAAACCTAGTTGCACGTCTTCCACGAGGAGTTGCGAGGATGTAAATGAGTCTGGAAAGTTTGTCATTTCGGACATCTGGAATCCGGATCGCCCAGGTGGCTCCTCTGGCTGTCGTTTGGCGAATATGTCGAGGCCGTATGTGTTCCACAGCGCAAAACTACTCGGCAGATCTACACCAACTTCTTGGCGGTGAAGTATGGGCGGTATTTTATGAGCAAGAGCGAAATATGTGTCAAACTGATAGGTCAAAACGAGCAACCGATTAAATCTCTCTCGCATACTTTGTGTATACGGAGCATACGAACCACTAAAATAATTTTTTAAATGGTCAGCCAATAATTCAGCGTCGAAGGCCCCTAGCTGACGGAGAAGGATTATGAATGCGCTTCGAAGAAGCATAGCTTTGGACAATGCACTCTTATCGGTGCGATAGAGTGAAAAGATTAGAGTTAAGAGAACCGCCTGAAAAAGTTCGATTGGCCATGCCTGTCCTCCGAACACCAATTTGGGGTTAATCTATGGAAAATCAATTGAATACCTCTCAGGAATAAGTATAAAATATGTACCAGATTATTTAATAAGCGCTGTAGCAGGATTTCATGCAACCTAAGAGCATAAAATCTTCCAGTCCAGTTTGGACTGCTTTGGAACCATGCTCCTATCACACACACCGATGCGGCAAGAGGTAAGGATACAGTTCTTATGTCGAATGTTGGGGCATGGAGGAAAGGCCACCGAAGGTGGAAGCTTTTGAAATACGTCTTGAGGTACTTGGTAACCCATTCTTGCAATTCATCCGACTCTTGTATGGCCCCTTCTAACGAAGAATTTTCGGCAACTAGGAGTTCGTATATAGTTCCCATTCCAGGGCTTAGCGGATGGAATTTTCTTCTTGGGGCCGGCTTGGAAGGGACAATTGTGAGATTTTGGAAGAATTCAACAGTTGGCGGAAGAAATTCCCTTTCAGCACGGAATGCTTTTTCAGTCTGGAAATTCTCTGGCCTCGAGCTTTCAGGCGGTGCTGATTCATCATCATCATCATCATCATCGTCGTCGTCATCTTCGCTGACGGAAGCATTCACAGCTGCAGACCCATCATTTGTCGATGCTCTTTTTGATTGACGAATGCCGCTTTGGACAGTGCAGTTGATGCCTCGTCGCACACACAGCAGGCACCGAGTGCCGCCAGAGCATTTAGTTTTGTTAGCGCGGCATGCATTGCAAGAGACGACGATACGTTTATGGCTTGCTTCATGTAAAATTGAGTGGCGACGAAGCAGGTCTCTGAGGGCAAACATTAGCTGAAAATGTCCGGTAGCAGACCTGAAGGCTCGCGGAAGGATTGGTCTTACTTGCGGCTGAACCGCCGTTGGCATACTTTGCAAATGTAGGCCAGTTTGTTGTGGGTGGCTTGATGTCTAGTTAGATGTTCCTTGCGAGCGAAGCTTTTACCGCAGTGGCATGCATGTCGAGTTGTCGAGCCCGAGCCTGGCGAGGGTTGTTAGCTATTTCATGCAGAAATTTGTCTACTGTCTTCTGTTTTCAAAGATTGACAGGTTAACTGCCTGTGATTTGGATCATAGGCCTCCTACTTACCAGGCTCCGGGGGCAGAGACATTTTGAAGGTCAGCTCGATGACGCAATATGCCTTGTCAAGTAGTAGGGTTATCACGACTGATATAAGGTTATCTGCACAGCCTGTAAATATGTCTCAGATGCAGGATGTATGAGCCAAACCGAGTAGTCATTGCCCGGTTGAGAGCGCCGATGATCGATGGGGAGTCGATACCGGCGAAAAGTGGGATATTTGGCAGCTTATAGGGATCGCGAAATCAGCTAGCGTCGGCATTTTGGTGGGATGTGGGCCCGAGATTCCACGCCCTCACCTAGGCTTACTTAATGAGCGAAGTGCCTTTCTATAAATCTCACGCCGGTCCGATGGGATGTGGTAATTGGTATGTAGAGACAGCTTAGCAACCCTCGTTTGCTTATATATCTGATCGAACAATATTTAGAATAGTTTATTCAAATCTTCGCCAGAGATAGCTATCAATTCACATATAAAAACAGCTCTTGGCCTCTGGTTGTGTCCATTTTTTTTTATCATTGGAATCAATTACAAATTCATTTCATCACTCTACTGTGCCATAACTTTGCTTAATAAATCTGCAAACTTCAATAAGTCTGTGATTGTGCATACTTAGTCTATATTTGACGACATTCAAATAAATATCATCTCCAGCACTTACAATAGCACTCATTTATCACTATGTCAGCCATCAAGAACGTCACGATTGTCGGTGGATCTGGCCGCTTGGGCACTTTCGTTCTGGATAAGCTTCTTGCTTCTAAAAGATTCAATGTTCGCGTACTTAAACGCGCAGGCTCGTCATCCACCTACGCTACAGGCGCCGAAGTAGTTGAGACGGACTTTGCAGATTTTGAGTCCTTGAAGGCCGCATTTCAAGGTCAAGATGTCATCGTATCAGTTGTCGGCGAAGCGGGTATCCTTGGCCAGAAGCTCATGGTCGATGCCGCCATTGCTGCTTGCGTCAAACGTTTCATCCCGTCTAACTTTGGCTCTAACATGACTAATCCCAACTCTCGCATGCTCCCAATATTCGCGCCGAAGGTGGCAGTCGAGGATTACCTCATCGAAAAATCAAAAACCACAGAGATGACATACACGTTCGTTTATAGTGGAGGGTTTACGGACTTTGGCATCCAGAACAAGATCCTCATGGACTTTTCCAAATACCAGCCCACACTGTTCAACGGCGGAGACTCTCATTTTAGCTCCACTAGCATGTCAACCGTTGGAGATGCCGTTGTTGGTGTCCTAACACACCCAATGGAGACTCGGAACCGACCAGTTTACGTTTCTGAGATCATAATTTCACAGAGCCAGCTTCTCTCCGTCGCCAAACAAATATCTCCAAGCAAGCCATGGGATCCTGTAACTGTGGACTTGGACGTGTTAGTGGAGGGCGCAATGGATCGTTTTTCTCAGGGACAACATGATTTGCGAACTGCTCTCCCTATACTACTCAAGTCGGTCCTGGACCCTAATTTTGGAGCGAAGTTTACCGAGAACGATAACGAGCTATTAGGTATCAAGACTAAAACGGAGGAATATTTAGTTGAGCTTCTAACTCCACTACTAAATTAGAGAATAGCATTAGTTATGAAGGTTTCATAGAATAAATAGAATTGCATCTGCGTAAAACGCCAGCCAATTGTAAAGTGGCAGATGAATTCCCGCTATTAACTTCATGTTTTCCTGTAGACCGGATAACTTATGGCATATTCATGTGTAACTCAGGATGTTCAAGATATAATTAGTACTATTTAATTGACTTGTCAAGAAACTTGGCTTTGCCTAATAAAGCGAAGGGCCATCGAGCTGTAGATCAAAATTAAGGCTGCAGTTTCTTTGAGTGGCATAAGTATCTAAAGGTGAAGCCGCAATTGAAAACACCGGTATTACAATGCCTAAAGTAATCAGGCCGAAGTAAATATGCTAGACAAAACGGAAAGAGGTCCTACCTTATGAGAAAACTCTTTTAGCTACCGAGATCCGTACTCTTCGCAATGCACGTAGTAAACGCCGGAGGGCTAAAAAACTGTATTTTTCAAGGCGATGCACTTATTACAGAAGATGCACGCAATATTTTGGCTCAAAAGGAGATGGATGAGCAGATTCGACGCGACCAGCGCTGTAGGCTTCTCAGAACGAGGGCAATCGACTGCGCGACGCTATGGCACTTGCGGAAAGACCGTTCATAATACGCGAACTTTTTAGGAGGTTAAAGAAGTCTCTAATTTGTTGGAATTCGAGTAGTTGAGGTTAATTCAATATTTTATAGTTATATAATTATATTTTAAAGGTATAGGGTGGTAGGGAGCCAATCGGGGTGTTAATATGATTTGGCTTTTAATATACCACGTTATATAAAAAGAAATTATATGTTAGGGTGTTTAAGAGGGGAAAGTCAGGCTTATAGGGATCAAGTCGAGTAATACGTGTCGGGTAGGAGAGGGGAAGCATAGGACGATTAAGGGAATATTATCACTCAAGTTGGGGTTTTTTATAGGCATTGTATAAATAAGTTACAGGTGTGGTCTATTATATTGTAAACTTCCGGATTTCTCTTTTTGTCGGTGTGGCCCGCCGCTAGAGGCCATTCCATTTACATCTTAGACCTGCTGAAATAATAGAGCTAGAGTCTAACGACCGAAAGCAGATTCCTTAGTTGGCACATTCTCCTATACCTTAAAATTAGAAACTGATATTCCCTTCTAGTTTTTCCCAGTATTAAGACTTCTGGCTCAGATGTTTGTAACGCCGTCAAGTATTTTACTAGGATATGTACGTTAACGTCCAATAAGCGTTTGTCCCGTAAGCAGCCTAGTAAATATTAATAACCTAGAGGCCAATAGCAAAGGCTTCGTCTTTTATTACCCATTTATAGCGGCCAGTCTTTTTTCATACGGCTTGGGCAGATAATGAGAACGGCTTTACCCATCTAGTACATCGAGTTGATAATCCTAGAGCTATCGCAATTTTTATGACTGAAACAGTACAGAGGACAATCCCATATATGCTTATCCTAAAGAAGTATAGAAGGAATATGTACTGTCAATAGAAATCTAACTAGTGCTAGGGTAATAATAGACATTATCATAAACGTGTATCCCGCTGATTATAATTACATCGCTTCGCCTGAGGTAGCCACATTAGTTACATAGTACATAAAAGCGAAGCGAAGAGAAAATATCGTCTATATGCCAGTTCAGCCAGTTCTATTTTCTAATAGGGCACGTGAATGAGTCAGAAAGATAAGGGGAAATAACTGAGAAGAGATGTCTAACAGACTATCAGTCCGCCGATTGATATGAAAGCAGCACTAATTGACTGGGCCTGAGTGAGCTCAGAGAGCCTTAGATACTTGCTCGACAAAAATCGAGCTTAATCGTCCCTGTAGGTTGCAAACTTGCTGAGAGCTCGGAGTTTGGCACCGTAGAAGAATAGCAGCCATATTCCTATAATGCCAATGACGCTCAAGCCACCGAGAAGACTCGTGCCTTTGGCAAAACCAAGGTTCTGATATAGCGGATGTGCGAAGAGAATGCTGCCGCTGGCCAATGCACTGCGGAAGAAGTCGTTTGCAGCGAATAGAGATGCAGCGTACTGAGGGTAGCTGAGCGGGATATAGAGGAACATACACTGCAGCACGATGAAAACCGAGCCAGCGTAAATCGAGATGCCAATAGTGGGGACGATCCAGTGAATAGAAGTACGGGCTGTCCAGGCGAACAAAAATAGGCCAAGAGTAGGACCGAAGGATAAAAGTAAACCAGGTAAGAGAACGTTCTCTTGTGGGCCTATCCCGACCTTTTTAGTTTGTGGTGTGGCCACAAAGTATAGAAATGAGCCATAAGCGAGAATGGCGATAAAACACCCAATAACGATGCAGAGAAAGACAAGACCAACCTGGCCTAGGTTCATATGGTAGAATACGGGATAGACAAGTGGAAACACCTCAAAATCTACACGATCAGTTAAAGGGCTATGTCAAGTCACAGGACACTTACAGGAATAGTAGATGCCATAGATGATAGCTGAGTAAATCTGCACAAACATAACGGCGGGGTCTTTCAAAGTGATTTCTAACGGCTTGATCAAGGCATATATAGCAATACCCGAGACTGTCATGTGACGTTGGTCAATCTCGCTCTGGGACATTAACTTCTGGCTGCCGGTAAGCTTCCGTAGGCGTTGAGCGCGGCGTAAGAGAATGTTAGGACTACTTGTTTCGGGCAAAAAGATAAAAAGAGCGATCAGTACCGGTGCCGATGCCCAGAGAGACTCATATAGGGACCAACGCCAGTTTTCCACTGGCACGGCGAACCCACTGAGGAGAGGACCGAGAGAGGCTGTCATAGACTTAGCGAACAGATTTTCAACGGTCAGCAGGAAGAATTACGCCCACAGGACATAGCGGCAACCCAGGCAATCATTGCAAAGGGCAAATATACCATGCTATATATATCGCTCATCGAAGCACCACCTGATGCTAAGCAAGGTGACCCGAAGAACCCCTGCAAGAAGCGCAAAATAATAAGGCCTGGAAAATTATCCACTAGGGCCGTTGGAATAGAGAGTACGACAAATAGGCCCATAGTAACGATATAGACAGGGCTACGACCGATACGAGGGATCTCACTGAGAGGTGAAAAGAGCAGTGGGCCAACGCCATAGCCTAATACGTACATAGCGAGACCTAAAGTTGCCTTAAGATTGCTAACACCAAATTTTTCCATGACACCTTGGGTCGATGATGTGTAGATCGCCGAACTCAGGTACACCACAAATGTATAGACGCATATAAGCAAGGCGAGGAGCGCGCGGCGCAGATTGGACCAATTGTGTGGGTTGGCGGTATCCCCTCTGTAGTACCAATCAACTAAGATGGTACCATCTTTGGTAATTTTTGGCGTTAGGTGGGTTGACTTGTCTTCAGAAAATTCATTACTCTCGAGATCCGGTTGGGCTGTGTCGCTAACGTCGTGCTGCTTCTCTACCGCCTCTTGCTCGTGGTTCGAGTTAGAGAGGGTTAAGGATATAGCTGGCTCAAGCCGAGGTGTCTTGTCGAGGTCTGCGTCGGTCATCATACTGATCCATGGCTCAGGAAGCTTGAAGTCCGGCCGTTCTTCTGGGTATTTGAAAAGGCGATTCTTGGTGAAAAGGCGCACGAGCTGCCCCAAGGGAGCGTCTCGGACGATGTCATGAATCGATTCGCCGAATGCCATCTTGCCTCATTGACTGCTATATTAAGTCTGCTGAAAAGGTAGTTGCTCTGAAATATCAAACGAAAATATAGAATCTCTACACTTATACTACACCCGCGAGCACAAACAGCGCCAAACTCGCGTATTAGCATGACTGATGCTCTCAGCAGATTCCGCGATCATTTTTGATATCCGAATCGTTATCCGCAGAGGCTAGGGTCAAAAAGACGAACAAGTTGACTTAAGCTGAGTTAAGCAATGAAGCTGGCAAATAGCATTAAATGCGGGGTGACATTGTGCCGCCTCAATGGAGCTCGCTCGGCTCTTCAGACAAGTGCGGCTCCTAAGTTTGTCCGTATCAGCGCATATAGCGGCATATATGAACACATATTGGTCAGCTCTATCTTACTATTTGTCAGGAAGCCAGAGTACCGCATATTGCCTCAAAGGGTCACTGGTGTGAGGACCGCTTTCGCAGCAGTGCATAGGGTATTGCCTTGACGGGGGTTAGGTAAAGACGGGTATTTCGGGTATCACAGATTCCCCGTCATTCCATGCCTTTTGCCCACTGGAAAGCCTTTCGTAGTATCAATACTTAATAATGTGATCTCGCCGATTATGCTAAAAACTATAGGCGGCCCTGTTCTCGAGTTCCCTAACCCCCGCTGTCGAAACTCATCCTTGGACGCACCAGCTTTATTCGGATTTGATCTCTTAAAAACCTTAACCTCAGTGAACTTGTTCTTATACTCAAGCTTTTCTCCATACCTGGCGAACTTTTCTCTATACCCGACAAACCTTTCCCTATATCCGATAAGCTTTTTCTCTACACCCGACGGACTTTTCTCCAACCCGACGGACTATATACTTGCTCCTAGCACCTGTACCAACTAGGGTAACCAATCCAGTTCGGGAGGATATTTGTAAGGTTTACAAGTCAACGAGGATGGCGGCATCGGGCAGTACGCGGATAGGTCGCGACGTGCGGGCGGGAGTGGCCCGTGCGCACCGACGAGTACCGACAACGACAACGCCTCCCCGCCCCCGATAGAGCCTAGAATGAGCCACACTGATTCACCTCACCAGAATGAAGAAAATGGGTCCAGAAGTGCTCTTGCTACTAGTTCTGAAGGACAAAGACTATCAAGCCTTTGTCCCCGTTGCTGTGGAATATTTTTAGATCCAAACACTTATCGAAGCCTGATTAAGAATGGCGAGCAGTCACAGTATCGTATTGAGCATTATACAATATTAGAACTCAAGAAACATGCCGACCATGGTTGCCCTCTGTGTTCTGTCCTATCTCGTGCATCACAGCGAAATGACAGCGAAAATATAGTTTCATTCTTTGATATTTGCTCGACTTTTGCTACGGGGCTGAGAAGTGAAATGGTATGAAAATCAGCTCATAATGACATATATGGGCAACCCGTACATCGACTCAGCTTCTACTATTTCGAAATCCTTGGTAAGCTATGATCCTATATGTTAGAACTTCTTGACTAAGTTACTCTTTGACGAAGTAACACCGTGTCAGAGAGCCCAATATCTACCATGATACCAAGTCGAGTCATACTCAGTCCCATCACAAATGAGAGAGCAATAGGGCGGATAGGGCGAGCATTTGCTCAATGCCTTATGCAGCATGAAGCTTGTCCTTGTAGCAAAGTTAATTTGTTACCTTCCAGTGTGATCCACATCGAGATAATGCGTCTACACGAGACGGAAGAGAAAGAGACTGGCACATATGCAGCCCTCAGCTATTGTTGAGGCCGTGATCAACTAGTCAAGACAACCGGCGAAAATATTCTATCAAAGAGGAGAGGCATTGCACTTGAAGACCTTCCACGAACACTACAAGATGCCGTCCAAGTTTGTACGCAGCTCAAGATTCGATATTTGTAGATCGACGCACTTTGTATAATACAAGACGATGAAAACGATGTCGCACGTGAGATATCTCAGATTGGTCTTATATACAGTGGAGCGACCTTGATTATAGCTACTTCAAGGGCAAAAAATGTAGACGATGGTTTTCTCACGGACATAAGGGGCTACTCGCAGGAAACAATCATACTGCCTACTTGATTTTCAGCAACTTGCGAGGGGAAATAGATATTGTTAAAGTTCTAATGGAATCTTCTGGACAAGCACCACTGAATCAACCTGGATGGAGCTATTAGGAAATTAGTCTTGCATCTCGGGCATTGATTTACACAGAAGGAGGTATAGTTTGGCAGTGTAACGCTATTTTCGATAACTTGGCCTATGATGGCATCCAAACGGGATAACATTTAAGCCATGACCTAGTTATCGCCGCCGTGAAGTTTAACCTGGTACTCTCCAGCGAGTCGAATGGGGCCAGCTTGTCAGGATCTACACTCCTTGAGATCTCACCGTTCCGGGCGACGGACTGGAAGCCCTTGCTGGGATTGTAGCGATGGCAGCACCTTTGTAGAATTGTAAGTACTATGCTGGTTTGTGGAAGCACGATATTGAAAGCTAACTAGGGTGGAGATTGGATAACGGTGAATTTCTAGATGACTGGAACTTGCGTGGACTTCAAGCCCCCAGCTGGTCCTGGGCATCTGTTAATGGACCTGTGTATAATTTTGTCCGCCTTGATAGCTCAGAGACACCTAGAGGTGCCAAGGTGATCTCCTGTGAAGTCACAGTCTCTCATTCTGAAAACTCCTTTGGTCGGGTGCTCCCTGGACGCTTCAATATAGAGGCTTTTTTTAGTCCTAGCAAGACACCCTGATCCCTCATGGCTGGCTGATACATGCATGGATTCTGAAGCTGAACGCTCCAAAGAAGCGGATCTAGATGAAATGTGGTACTTGCTGCTTGGATGTGCTCCTGATAATGGCATGGGAGCCGTTGGGTTTCTTCAATGGGATGGGCTATTTTAAGTTGCCTTCCCGATAGAACTTTTAAACGGCTTGGCCACTTCAGGCAAGATCTAGATCGCGAATCTTGGATGGATGACGAAGGATTTTTGATGAATACTATACCGAATTGGAAGAGAAGCAGTCCGTCCCTAGGCTCGGAGGCTAGATATCCTATAGAAGGATCTCGGAGAATAGTCGTTATTGTTTAAGCACGATGTACATACTTTTTACATGTTCACGAGGGACACAGATGTTGACACAGGATTAAGGCCAATCACAAAAATCGGTGCCGGATGCTCGCCTCTTTATAAAGCAAGGCTAGAGCAATAAAATGTAGAGCTACACATGACTCATTGCTCTGCCGCTGATCTGGTGGATGAACTTGTGCCACGATTCCATGACCACTCCAGCCCTGAAGTAAAGTTCTTTGTATCCTAAAAGGTTCGCCATAGCTTTTATATAGAGTCCTAACTTCTTCTCATTTCGCCTATTATCGTGACGTCAGTCAATTCCTGACAACTCCAATTACTGACAGAATGGCCTCTCCGCGCCATTGCAGGTACTGTTGCGATGTCACAGGAATTTCATGTGACTCCCATTCCCTGGCAGGTCAGAGTCGTATCGGGGTCAAAGCGAAGATGAAGCGGAAGCTTGTCACTCCCTCTACCTATATAGTTGACGTCACTCACTGATTCTTATTCTATATCTTTCTATTATCCTTCGTAGCAGACGTATAAACTAGTCATATTCAGCCTTGAATACCCACTCCCATTGCCCCTATCCCAGCACGTGACTGCTTGCGTTGCTACAAGTTGGGGTTAAGGTTAAGGTTTAGCTTGATTTCTTAAACTCTTAATAACTAGAACTAGGCTGGCCTGATTTGGCTTATAAGTACCTCTATATTGCCTTCAGCCTCAAGTATCAGGTCTACAATTTTGAGAGGGGGTGCCATAGGAGAAATCAAGGGTGCCAAGTGGTTAAAGGGAAACTTGGAACCCTCCCCAGCGCGCCCCATTTTTCACTTGGGGGGGTACAGTAAGGTATAGTGTAGCTCAAGATGCTATAGCTCTGGTCTGGATATGATGATATTCCTACCAGTTGCTACAGAGAGCAAGTCCGCTATATCGTCGCCTCTATCTGTCGTACATGCGCTACACGACAGATTCTATCCTTCATCGATGGGAAATGGAGGTCTAGCAGGTCAAAATCGATTTTTTTTTTCGATAGCGGGCGATCTTGCTAGAATGGGGATCCCTGGAACTGCGCTTTGCGGTATTAGGCATTGAAGGCGCGGAGGCTCCGCTAAATGGTTTGTTTGCGGAGCATTTCAGAGCACAAAGCCCCTGTTTTTTTTATGGAAATGGTAACGGCTCACAAGCTCAGCTGGCATGAGTATCCAATTAAGGCGTGTCCCTGTGCACCATCTACTCCGCTTTGGGACTAATTTCGTATTTAACGTGTCTGCGCGTTTCTGGTCATATTTATGGAGTTTTCATCCGTCGTTCGCCTTCCAAACAATATGTCCTTGATTCTACTGGCATACACATCTTTCTACTTATAAGAAAGAATGCGTTCTCAGATGTTGAAAATATTATTTTTTCTCTTACAATTCCTTACCAATCCCTCTTATGTTCGCGGACGCCCCAATACCCTCGATAGAACGTCCAACTTCCTCGATCTCTACGACCATGGCGCAGAGTTCATTCCTCGCGTGCAGACTAAAATATTCCAAAGAGCAGAACAGCCTCTAGTTGTAACAGGTTTATCGCCAAATTCCGGACCTAGCGCTGGCGGCGAGCAAATCACTATATCTGGAACAGGTTTTACTGGAGTTCTTGCTGTTACGTTTGGCACAACCCCTGCGCAGATTCTTCCCCAGAGTGATACTACGATAGTAGCACTAGCACCAGCGGGGGCTCCCGGTACTGTCGATGTTGTTGTAACAACTCCAGCTGGTTCGAGTAGTGGCAATGCTGCTGATCACTACACATTTGTAGAGCCACCAGTTGTGACAGGTATATCGCCAAATTCAGGGCCTATCGTCGGTGGCCAGACGGTTACAATAACGGGGTCAGATTTTCCCGGGGGTGCTTTTGTCCTGTTTGGCGGAATCGCTGCGCAGATTATTTCCCAGAGTAATACTATGATAGTAGCGCTAGCACCAGCGGGGGCTCCCGGTACTGTCGATGTTGTTGTAACAACTCCAGCTGGTTCGAGTAGTGGCAATGCTGCTGATCACTACACATTTGTAGAGCCACCAGTTGTGACAGGTATATCGCCAAATTCAGGGCCCAGCGCCGGTGGCCAGCCGATTACAATAACGGGGTCAGGCTTTACCGGGGTTGTTTTTGTCCAGTTTGGTTCACACTCTGTGACTACATTTTCCTTGAACAGCGATAGTTCAATAACGGCACAAGCACCGGCACTTCCTCCAGGATCTTACGATGTTACTGTAACAACTTCAGGTGGTACGAGTACTACCAATCGTGCAGATCAGTACACATCTGTAGGGCCACCAGTTGTGACTGGTTTATCGCCAAGTTCGGGACCCAGCGCCGGTGGCGAGTCAATTACTATATCAGGATTGGGTTTCACTGGAGTTCTTTCTGTTACGTTTGGCACAACCCCTGCGCAGATTCTTTCCCACAGTGATACTACGATAGTAGTGCTAGCACCAGCGATTCTTACCGGTACTATCGATGTTATTGTAACAACTCCAGCTGGTACGAGTAGTACCGGTCCTGCGGATCAGTACACATATGTAGAGCCACCTATTTTAACAAGCGTGAGCCCTAGCTCAGGAATACCTGGCGACATAATTACGTTGACCGGCTCAGGTTTCTCTGGAGCTACCGGTGTGACAATTATTGGAGCCCCCCCGATTAGCTTTACCGTGGTCAACGGGAATACCATCACTGCAGAAATACCGTCACTCAGTCCAGCCACATATGCTGTGATCGTAACAAGCCCATTTGGCACCTCCAACGCTGTCAGTTTTACCTCTCTGCCACCCCCACCTCCACCCACGAGCTCAACCACCTCAACCACCTCAAGCTCATCCTCAAGTTCGTCGCCAAGCTCTTCAATAACTACAACCAGCACAAGTTCGTCGAGTACAACTTCATCAAGCTCGAGTGCTTCAAGCACAACTACTAGCGGCTGCAGGCGTGTCTTATTATAAAACGCAGCATCCGGGTACAAGATGCGGCAGCAAAAAAATTAGCATTGGTGACTGAATTCGGTTATTTTGAACTTCGGTCGCCCCACTGCGTTTTATTCATGGGTGGCCTGTTGTCGCGTTGTTTTATGGAGTAGAATGTTCCTGGTTCGACTTCTATTGGGAAATGAGATTTTTGGCTCAATGACTCTGCCCACTAGATAAAAGTAAAGAGGCCGTAATTAAATTGTGTCTATCAGAACCTTATAATTGCATTTATTCGAGGAAGCGGCCTGGAAAGTTTTGGAGCAGGAGATTAGGTAGAAGAGTCTTAAGACTATTTGAAGTTAGGGGACCTGGTTATATCTCTCTAATTACTCGATATATATATTTATAGTTTGCTTATAAATATAAGATCATTTCAAACCTGAAACCAAAATGAAAATGCCTATTTAATTCTCTCGTGACGACTAAGCAGCCAAGAAAACGGGCAAAACGTCATGGAATAGGCCAGGCAGCGCAGTTATCCCAAGGAGAACATATCTCAGATTCAGTCACCACTATGACTTCAACTGAATTCTAACGTCTTTCTCCTTCCAGGCCACCGCTGGCCACTTGGTAACTCGCCCCTTGTTGGCCATCGCTTCGCTATATTATCGCCTATCTCCACCACGGTCTTACTTCTTCTCAACTTCACTTGCCTCTGCTTCAATACCAGTAATCTCGGCCGTCTTACCTTGCAACTTCTGCTGTTTTTCTTTTCTCCACTTAGCGCCCCAAATCCAAACCGCCCACCATAAAAGACTACCCGTGACCCAAACCGCTGAGATAACTGTGCCTGTCCAGCCTCTGCCTATACTATGCAATAGGGGCTCAACCAAGGCAACACCTCCGGCACCAATCAGACAGCGGATGAGATTAGCGGCTGCAGAGGTAGATGATGGGCTCTCAGGATGGCAGTCGATAAGGAGGACTTGAAGGCACCTGACATTCAATCAGTATGACTTAAGGAAAATTCTGGAGATGAAAATATAACTCCTGTTTCGCGATTCTTTGACTCTGAAGGTTTTTCATGCAAAGTAGAAACGCCTTACAAAATACAAAGGTGGGTGCGAATATGAAAGAATTACACTTACTGCATTGATCCGCTCATAGACAGCGCATTACAAAACAACAAGAATAAGGCCAAAGGCAAAGGAGGATGCTCCATATGCATAACCCACCCGTACGGAATAACTGTCAAACACCCTAAATACGCCAACGGGAACCCAATCTCAAGTCTCGCTCTTTCCACAGGGAAATTCTCTACATCAGTTTGGCGGTTCTTAATGATCGTAATCCCGAGTTTCTTTGCGTGGCGACGGAAATTATAGTCAATAAGACGACCAGCAATTTGACGGGCGACAAGAATACCAGCTCCCATAGGAATATAGCAAAGGCCTACTTGGATGCTATTATAGTGAAATGTTGTTTCTAACTGAGATGGTAGGCCGGCAAGAAGGATGAAAAATCCGCCGAATTGGAGGCCAGAGAACAGGATAAGGCAGAAAGCCTCCTTAGAGCAGGCGATATATAAGGAGGCGATAAGACTAGGACGTTTTTTGTGTGAGAGTGTGTCGGTAGGAAACGTCCTATCTTGATTGGCGCGATATCTACGTCGTAGGAGGGAAATTAGAGGGACGTTCCAAGATTGAGGGGGAACGCTGCCGTTGCCGACTACACTGCGGCACGTTTCAGGGATAAATAAAGCAATTATAAGGACCATGGTAAGCGCATAAATATCCAGGAACCAGAAGATTGCTCGCCAGCCACGGAAATGAACGAGTAGGCCTCCGATTAAGGGACCTAACGTTGGACCTAGATTTGAGCCGAGAGCGGCGATACCGATGTATTTTCCTCGTTGGGATCTTGTAGAGACGTCTGATACTACGCCATTAGTGAGGGAGATGGTACCACTACTACCGCTGCTCTGTATCATTCTGAGAAGTAGTAAAGCAGGGTAACTTGTTTGCAAAGCGAGGCCAGTGTTGGCAGCAATGTAAATCTGACATCATAATCTCGGATTAGATTTGCTTGAAACTATATAATTTAGAGAACAGAGAGTAGATTGGACACGTCCAGTCTTAAGAAGGAACTGAATTGTAAAGACAATTTGCAAAACATGCGGAGCGGGAAGCATTGTCTCATATATTAAAGACTTACAGTAAAGCAAAGGAAATAAGCAGGTCTGCGCCCGTATCTGTCTGAAATGCCACCTATAAATGTAGGAGCGAGTGCTTGGAAAATCTGTGGAGGAGTAAATCAGAGCTATTGCTGTGACAAGGGCGAGACATACCATGTAAGTCGAAATAGTTAAATTAATATTTTGTAGCGACGTGTGTAAGTCAGATGCGAGGACTGTAAGAGCCGGGTAATAGATGCTGCTTGAAACAGGTGACGCAAAGGCACAAACAGACGAAACCCAAGCATAAAATACTCTCTCAAAACGGGTAAAGATAGTATAAGGGGGAGCAACTTCGGTGTTGACTTCTCCGATCTCTTCTAAAGGGATTACGCTCTTGTGTTTGTCGTCAGATAAAGAAGCCATTTTTAATTTCCTCTGACCTTTAGTTCGCAGTTAATTTGCGGGAAAAGCCAACGGTATTTAAAGTGAAGGGGGACAAGGAAGCTGCCTTTTAATGAATATCTCAATCTTGATGCCCAAGGCTACACCGCAACTCTTCTCTAAGGGCAAGCTCCGAAAGTAATGTCACTTAAAGGGTCTTAGTGCAATACTCGTTTTACTTACTTCAGGAGTTACTGGTTACGGGCCGTGCCGAATTTCCGGCGACGGCAAAGGTGCTGGTCAGCTGGGCTATAAAAGCAAGTAATAATGTTCTCACGTGCCGAATTGCCGTGATGCTAACAATATTTCTCCCCAAACAGGCCGTGATTGGAATTTTTTAGTATGGAGAAAATAAGGTGAGGTCCGTGCGACCATTTATCCTGTGCCACTTGGAACATTAGGGGGGAGGTACTAACTACAATAAGTCTCGAGCCATCTTAGCAAAAACTCAGAGATATGTTTACAAACAAACACAAGCAGCCCAAATACACAGAATAGAGAAATGTAGAGGCTTAAGTTGACCTCAAGATACTCTTGGATAGTAGTAGATATCCGGGTAAAGTCTGGGAACAATACGGAGTCGAGGATCGAGACATGAGCGGCCGAGAATGGCTGAATTGGTAGAAATCCATTCTTAATGGATTTTGCTATTACTAGAAAGTGCTGCCGAGGCATTGTCGAGTAGGGAAGGGGTCGCATGTATCTTTGATACGTATAACAGATAAGATATGTACGGAATAAAAAGCTTCAGAATTTGCTTGAAGAGTTTGTATAGGAAAAAGTAATCAAACTTGAAGGAAAATTTGTATTCTTTTATATTTACTAATTCTTATGCTATCCTTTACATTTGGAAGTGTAGTCTATCTTGGGAGACTAACGCCGGAGAGCCCATAACTTGTAGCACATGACTAGTATAATGTGTTGACTCCTTGAATAGGAGACATTGTCCAAGAACAGTAATTCAGGATCCCAGCCTAATCTGCCGCCGAAGGGCCAGAATTCCTGAACATACAAATTATTCGCTACGGTCAATCAGATCTGAGGATATCAGCATCCTCAGAATGTTGTAGAGGGCCTCAAACAAGCCCACTATAATCTCTTACATCAGTCTGAAAATGGTGTCGACGTTCAGGTTTTGGCGGGTCACTACGAGTACACGTGTAATGTAGACACAGGTCGCACACTTAACAGAATCTTATGGAGATTCTTAACCACTTTCTACTGTTACCTCGTCTCAGGGCTCGACGATACAAAGCAACGATTTTCCAGGACTGAAAATGGCGGCGTCGCTTTCGCCGTCGCTGCAATTTGTCAATCAGGGAAGCATGACCCTGATACCGTTCGGGAGAGAGTGATGGGTTGGGTAAAGGTCAAGATACCGTGGATTTATGAATGCTCTATGTTCTGGATGCTTAATTCTGCTTCCTTAGAATATTAGTGATCTTGTGTAAGTGCTGCTATCTGTCATTGGAGAGGTTTCTAACTCTTTTTGAAAGTTGGGAGAAATATGTGCCAGTTAAGGATTTCAGCTCTGAAATTAGACGTAATTGGCATCCTATCAAGTATTGACCTGTTTATATATATTGAGTCTTCATGAGAGCCCAGATTTAAGACTGACCACTAGAACCACCGGCAGGACCAAGAATGGTGAAGATACGAAGCCATTGCAGCCCAACAGAAATTCTGGAAAGCATCCGAAGGCTGACAGGCTGATGGAACGGCCAACTGTGACGAACTTCCTCAAAAACTGCTTTCCTCTGCTCGAATTCCCGAAAGTAGCGTTCGTCTACTTTCGTTCTGGTGTTTCGATGCCATGGATGGTGGCATAAGTACCCGGACGATGTGAGCCAGAAAGTGGAATGCTGGAGATCTCGTGCCGAATGTCCTTGAGCTCTGCCTCTGTCAGGACAACTTTAAGGGAGCTAGCATTTTCCTCCAGACGCTCAATACTTTTCGTTCCTGGGATCGAGATGATATCGTCTCCTTGTGCCATCAAAAAGGCCAGGCAGAGCTGAGCAGCTGTGCATCCTTTCTCCTCTGCCACAGATTGTATATACTCCACAAACTTCAAGTTCTTGGGAAAGTTCTCGGCAGAAAAACGCGGAAACAAACGCCGAACGTCATTTGCCTCAAAGTCATCCCTGGTCTTGTATCGGCCTGTCAAAAAGCCTCGGCCGAGTGGACTAAGACAAACCACCGCAATCCCAAGTTCGCGACAAGTTTCGAGACATCCTTCTTCTCGATTCTCTATGTCGAGAGCAAATAGGCTGTATTCAACTTGAACAGAGTCAATGTGATGCACCGCTTCGGCTCGACGAAGCCCCGTCTTGTTCGTACCGCAGAGCCCAAGGTACTTGATTTTCCCAGCTCTGTTTCATGTTAGCGTGTCCTGTTTGACTCTGAATATCAATCTCACTTCTTCAGCTCCACCATGGTCTCAATTGTATCCTCGATTGGGGTCTTTCCATCTGGAACATGCATGTAGTACAGATCGATATGCTCTATACCCAATCGTTTGAGAGACCGGTCACAGGCCTCTCTCACATACTCTGGATCGGAATGAAACGTGAGACCAGGCATGGAACCTTTGCCTGGTGTCACTTTGTATCCGAACTTTGACGACAAGAAGATCTCATCACGCTTTCCAGTGCGGGCAAACCACTTTCCAATGAGTTCCTCGCTGTCTCCGTACATGTCTGAAGTATCCCAGAATCGTATTCCGAGTTCGTATGCCCGATCTAAGATTGTGAACCGAGTTTCATCGTCTGGGACTTTGCCGTAGTGACTGCTCAGACCCATTGTGCCGTATCCAAGGGCTGGAATCAAAGGACCTTCTTTCCCAAGCCGTTTTGTTGGGATTTTCGAAGTCATGATGGATCGATGGTGAAATCTGCGGGTAAAGTTTTGAGTTGAAAGAATTGTGAAGTAGGAACGGGACCATTCATAGTAGGTACAAATTCCGAGCTGAGCGGAGGAGTTCTGGAGGACTTTTTATATGTAAAACTCCCTTCTGAATTGGCTGATTGGCTGAGATGAGCCAAAACGTCACGTGCACGACCCCACTTTGGCGTTTCGATGTTGGCTTACCTGAGCCATCTCCTCCGGCTTCTCCTGCAGCAACGTGAGGTACAATCACGAAAATCTGATGTCATATTCCCCAAAACCCGAGTGGAACAAGGACATAATATTCTATCTTTGGAGACTATCTCAACAATAGACACATCGGGCGTTCATGAATCCGCCATAATGGACCGTCCGCCGGTACAGACCCCTGGAACTAAAGTTCGGTACAAGAGACGTATGACCGAGAAGAGGAAGCAACAAAACAGAGAAGCGCAGCGGAATTACCGTTCGTGGTGCGCTTAACCCCTGTCTGTAGCTTGAAATTGACGGACTGCTCTAGGTCTGAAGCAAATCGCCCGCGTTGCAGAGCTGGAGCGGATTGCTGCTAGAAATGTTCGTGTTACGCCAACAGAGACTGAAAATCCCACTTCTGATTCGATAGAGGCGGTTTTGACAGGTTTCGATATAGAAGCAGAAAAAGAACCCAGTTTGAGAACCCAGTCTTCACAGCCTCAGCACCTGACTGCTCGTAAAGAAGCCGAGGATTCTGTCAATTCGTTCCCAGAGATAGACACCATTTCTGAAACCCAATTCAATGCCTTTCCGGACATGTCGTATTTATTTTCGGCTTCAGAAGAAGATTTAAATCTTTCTTCCACTCTGGATGGCTTCAACCTGACACAGATCCCTCTTGGTTTCAATCAGTCATCTATCAACTCAGCTTGTTTGCCGAACACCAATACCACACTCCTATATCCAGATTTCGCAGGACAGTGGCAGCAGTTCCAGGATGCAAGTCATGCAGCCCAAGCCTACTCCTCCTTTGATACATCAATTTCCCTTCCGAATATACCTTTCGCAGGATACTCGTCCAGTTCTCAAGCAATTCTTCCTCCTGTCCTTTATCGGAAAAGTCTCGCAAGTCGCACCCTTGCTTGGCACTCGTTCCGATACTTGTCACAGCTCAAGGTCTCTGAAAACCCAACTAGGCTCTTTAGCATGGCTCTAGAGCAGAAACTCGACATAGAGACTATATTTTACAGCGGAATCAAAGCTTCCGCTGGGACACCCAAGGCTAACGACCCCTTCTTCCACCTAGGAGAGCTCTTCGTCACTGGACTGCAAATACTCACCAACGACAAACCACCATCTCTAAACCACTCGCCCTTCCGCCCTATATCTCGCTTAATAACTCCCAGTCCTGAATCAGACTGCTTCAGAATGCTTCAAATGCCACTTGTGGATGCATTTTCACAGTGCGCAAAAGCAGTTGGATTATTACCGGAAGACTTCTTCGATCACTATTGCTTCTCCCCGTTCTTCCATCCCGAAGCCAATGCCTCGAACGTTGACTCAATCCGAACAACCTTATCGAAGGGCAAGCCACGCAGTCTACGGCCCACCAATGAGCAG
This sequence comes from Haplographium delicatum, assembly GCA_037952705.1. Lineage (NCBI taxonomy): Eukaryota > Fungi > Ascomycota > Leotiomycetes > Helotiales > Hyaloscyphaceae > Haplographium > Haplographium delicatum. Next base: position 57,302 of record JAPZPC010000169.1, read on the forward strand.
ATCATGCAGCTGCATCATCCTTTCCTAGATATTCTTCCATTTCCGTCTATGCGCTCGCGAGCACTGGATCTCATGTCACACTCACCGCCGAAGATCGATTACTGGGATCTGAAGAAGGATATCGGTGATCTTGGACTTGTCTGCTGGCAGACGGATCGCTCTAGCGTTGCTGATCCGACGGATGGAAGGAGCTGGGAAGCTGAGCCGTGGTTTCTGAAAAAGTGGTGGACGTTATTGGGAGGGGAAGATGGAGAAGTGTGGGAGAGTACGATGTGGTGGAGGAAATTTAGGGGTGACTCGCTCAGTATTCAGGAATTGGATGTGAGTTAATGAGAAGCTCAAACTAAATAAAAAGAACGGCACTGCTATTTCACCAATGGAAGTAGTTAACTTCTAACTTCTTGCCTCGTTGAACTAATAATGTTGCTGCTAGGAATTTAAAAAATTCTTTGTCGGTAACTGACAAAACGGGTTTAGTATCGCCTCGTACATCAAGTGCTCTATTCAACGTATTTCGCGGTCATGCTCATTTGGTGCCTTGTATATGCATACTCTTTAACGGCAAGCGGAAGATGCCAGATGCATTCAACAGGACAATTGAATGCCTGGTGGGCGAACTAGTGGAGAAAGCCAGCGCTCCTGGGCAGTTGTTTCAAGATTTTGAGCGAGCCGGCCTGTATATTCATCATCGACGACGACTTCTGTTTAATTATATACGATTTAGAAATTCCTCGGACTCCAATCCTTCTCCGGTCTTCGTGGCTTGCAATGAAACCCTTGTTTTAGTGCCACTTTTTCTTGATAAATTTCTTAAACACTCTAAAATACTCCTTAATAGGGTTGAAATTAGGTTAGTATGGTGATAGGAACTCTAATATTATTCCTGCGTCCCAGCACATCTTCATGAGCTTTTCTGAATGATGCCAAGAAGCGTTATCATAACAATTACAGACTTTTGTAACGACGCAAACAGTCACGTGCTAGAAAAGAGGCATATAGGAGTGCGCAATCAAGGCTGAATATTACTAGCTTATAGGTCTGCTACAAAGGATAATAGTACGATGTAGAATAATAATTAGCAAGTAACATAACTATATACGTATAGGGAGCAACAAGTTTCTGTTTTATCTCTACTTTAATCCTGATATAACTCTAACTTGCTAGGGAATAGAAGTCACGTAAGGGACTTGTGATAATACAACAATACATATAATCCCGTGGCCTCGAGACAATACGTATTAGCGCGTATAGACTATTCTATTGGTTATTAATCCAGCTAAAGTTGTATTTGTGGCGTTTAGTTTGGCTGGGAATTAGAATCACGTAGGCGCGTGATAATATGGTATATTTGACACAGGACAAATTTCCACCAAAAAGAATTCTGATCTGCTACATATGAATTTCCGCGTATTGCTCTTATCTGTAAGCAGAGCACTGCCTAACGAGACCAGCTCAGGTGCAAGATCTGTCAATGACTCTGCGGCACAAGCGTCTCCAGATCACGTAGAGAGTATTAGGGCGATACTTAAATGGACGGGTCGCCTCCATGGGGTCTAACTTAACGCGCCTATGTTGTTCAGAGGCTATGCTCTGATCTCTCGAACCGGCGGTTCGGGATATCACTGTACAAGGACGAAGCATACCACACATTAGCTACGCCGTGGCATTATGGGTCACCTGTGATGCAAAATAGGAATTCTTTCTATCAACCCTCTTAACCTTCATGCTCCATATTCATTTCCACCACACCTTCATGCCCAGATTGTCTTCTCTTCACCTGCTACAAAGTTGTTTGACGGTTCTTATTTGAACGTCGCAGTTGAAGCGTAGTATCGACGTCGTGTAGAAGCAGATGTCGAGAGGCAGAACAACAGACACGAGGAGGAGGAGTATGTCGAGCCAGTGGTTGAACATTAAATTCCTGAGAGAACACAGCTGGCTAGTCTTCCTTGTACGTATCACGAGAGTCTAGGCGCGAAAGACGCTGTGCAGCTTCGGATCCAGGCCGCCAATTTTATAATAGTGCTCTCTACCTGTCGCGAGGTACCCCCGACGATACCGATTCCGGGTTATAATCCCCCCACGACCGGCTGCGTGATATTGATCCATTCTATTGTGTCTTCCCTGTTATTTGTGGTAGGTAATACTGAGTAGCTGATTGCCGCGGATTGGTTTAAATTTATGCCTAAGTTAATAATCTTGTGTGTTTTGTGAGCTACTGTATAGTTTACAGGTAGAAGGATTGTATCGCTTATGGTCAGCAGGAGAACTCCTGGCCCTGCCCTGCTTTCTCGAAAGGCGCTACGCAAAGTTACCGATAGCCAACTCGCCATAACCTTAATTGTCAGCCAGAAACCTGTCGCCACAAACTCGTGAACCATAAAACTTATCCCAAAACTTATTGGCTAAAAACCTGTTGGCCATGTACTTGTTGACCATAAACCTGCATAGCAGGCAACGGATTTTTTAGAGACTGTTTCACTCCCGGTCTATTCCTGTTTTTTTATACTCGTGGTTTTAATTCGTACAGCATTATGCAACTATAAGTTGAGTTGCTTTGTTTAGGCAAAACTCCGCCCCTCCATGGAAAACAAAATCGAGAAACTGTTCCACCGGCTAGCCATCACGTATAGATATAGTTATCGCGACTATATTGCGTCCTAGAGAGATGTGTCTGAGCTAATAGCTGAATAGGAAACCAAGCTTAGAAGAACACCAAAAACTGGAAAGGGAAGTAACTTATGCCTTCTTACAGGCAGGGCCTCTTGAAACATGTCATCAGCGTCACCACGGAGTGGTTCTTTGAAGTCGAAAAGGCACGATATTGCCCAAGCACTTATAATGGCTCAAAAGAGCTAAACAATAGTATCTGGCATGATTGGACCTGTCGCTATTGGCAATAATATCAAATCAAACTCTTTATTCCAGCCGTCCCTGCCCCGTCTTTTCCATGTACAGAACTTTGTCTGGCCAGCTCGACCCGAACTCAAGACACAGACCTGAGGGGGGGTGGGGTGCAGATCCAGTGACTGCAAGCAGCGATACTCTATGCAAGCCTTCATTCAAGTGAATCATCCGTACGAGTTACTAGCTAATTGGAATATATTCGGTATTCATATCAAGTTGACTAGTGGTTTCTTCGTCGTTGCTCCTTTCGTCAACATATACATAAGTACTGAAGTGATGTGGAACTGGCGGCTAAGTTATGGATAGACCTTTCGGAGAGGGAGTGACAGAAATCCGAAACGGGGCTAATGGGTGGTTGAACCTATCCGCTGTGTACCGAGATGACGGCATTTTACGACGTCAAAACGTCAAACCAGTGCTAATGACCGAATCCCTTTATTTGAATATCTACAATCTGCTCTCTTCCTCTAAAGAAGAGTCATAAATCTTTCGTATACTGTAAAGAAATATCAGTCACAGGTCAGCGATTCAATTGGGGCCATCCTATGAAATTTGGGTTTGCTGAAACACGGGCTAAAGGACTAATGAGAGACGAGGGGCGAAGGCCAGAGACAAATTAATTTGGCTGTAAAGGCGCAAAATCCCCCCACGGCAAACGGTAGAGGCGTAATCACATGCTTCCTCTAACTGCGCCTCTTCTTCAGGCGATTCTTTGAGTATATATATGGCACGAAATGTAGCCATGTACCACACCGGCTATCTCATTATCTGGATCCTACTATATGGATAGGCGTGATCCGCGTCTGTTACACCTTTAAGGCGTTCTGTGCCAGCATAGAGCAGATCGGCGGAGAGGGGAGGGGTGAGCGGGGAGTGAGAATGAGCCGTATAGAGGGAAGCAAAGAGTTGAGTAGCTCGATTGGGTTATGTGGCTTCCAAATGGTTCTCATACTGCCTTCAGCCCGATCAGCCCAACGACCGGTGAGGATGCAGTAAAGGCAGTACAACATGACAAAACGGATCATGAAAACTATGGATTTGATTATTTCCCTACTTTTCTTGTCGAATGGCGTGAAATGCATCATGGTAGTTGAGATGCCTGAGAATACGACGAGGTGTGGGTGGCTGCTGATAGACTTTGCTTCCTAGCTTTGGAAGTGTCGATAGCTACTTAAGACATTGTGGACGGGGGCTAGAGCCAGGCGCCAAGACGTAGCTAAAATAAAATATAGAGGTGCATAGAAAGCAAATAGCCTGGCCAGGTTCAGCTTTCCTCCTCGATCAACGGATCCCAACTCTTGTAGTCAAGGACGTCAAAGTTTTATCGGGAGGTATTTCTGTAATAGTAGGTGTTCTGTATATTGTGTGTTGTCTGTGATAAATTGACGGAAGTGTGTATGTAAAGCGGTGCTAGCAATGTTGAATACGGCGGCAGGTATCTTAGATTTACGACACGGTTAATGTGATAGATTATTGAACCAAAAGTGATGATTATATTGATTGACTTCGGGGGTTGGGCTAAGCTGATAGCCCAACCCGAGCCTTTCTGACCAGGGCTGTAACTGGTGATTTTTCTCCGCTTAGGCTAGTTTGCATCTGAGCTTCACCTGGAACTATCTGTGCTACGCCCCAATTATCTGGCCAGTGGCATCCGCCCACCACCTGAAAGTGATAGATAAGTGTGGTATGGCACGGGTAGGGGCGGGACGGCACGCGCGGTGGTGTACGATGATCACCCTACGTTACACCAAAAGACTACCTAATCATGTTGATAGGTCCACTTGAGAAACGACAACCGGTAGAAACAATCATTTTACACAAGTCATAATTGACCTCGTTTGTACTCTTGTCCTATCACATTCGGCAGCTGAGACAACGCTGTACAACCTATGGCGCTGGTCCAGACGCATTTGGTTCTATAACGACGTGTCAGAGATGGTCGAGGCCACGCCAGCTTAGTGGTGGTAGTCCCTGTTGACGGGAGAGAGGGTTAACGTAATAATATTCTTGTATTTATCTAATCTTTGATCTTCTAGTTCATGAGGTATTTTTGTAATTGGGTTTGTATGTATTGTCAATCTAGGACCCCAGTCTTCACAGTTACATCTATCACTCGCTGCTCTTTAAATAGATCGCGCATCGTCCAGTTAAGGATTGAAATATTCTTAGCAGATCAGATACATTAACTAAGGGATCCTTTTGTATACGGTAGATCTAGTTCGCGCGTACGCTTTTAAATCAGCTATTTAGAATTTGACCGAAAGTCGAGGTTTAGATAGCGTATTCTCTAAATCAATATCCTATTCCGCTGTATATTTCTTATGTCTATCGGATATCATACTAACCTCTGGCGAAAAACAGATCGCTTAGTATGCCGTCAACTACTGAGGACACACCGTCTCCTTCAGCCTATCGGAAGTCGATCAAAGTCGAGCATTCGTTACCTTGGACGAGTCGATTCACTCCTCGAATCCACGCTCTTGGTGACGCAATGTGCCAGATCACCAATGCTTTCTTCCTAGACACGTGGCCTTTCAGGTCAGAAGTTGAGCGGCAGTTCTTTCTAGACATGAAACTACCCCTATGGACAGCAGTGACATTTGCTGAAGCCCGCGACGCTCGAATCGGACCTTGCATTAAGTTACTTACTCTTTTCTTCCTGCTAGACGGTACGTGATTGTATTAAGACGATGATATGTCGTATTGCTGACGAACATACAAGACGTCCTAGACAAAATGGGACAAGAAGATGTAGCGCTCAAACCCCTTCTCAAGGTCTGAATTAAATCACTGACAATGGTTCTAGGGAGAAAAGCTCAACAACCTGCTCCAAACACATGTTTTGAAGAGGCGAAGTTGTCTACCTGACAATGATTGGTCTAGGACACTACTCAATCTAATTACCGAACTTGAGAACTTAGACCTAGAGAAGGCGAAAGACGTATTAGATAATCTTATTCTGTATTGGAAGGCTCAGGTCGAACCTAGCCGAGGTCGCTACAACAATCTGGAGACTTACTTTTCATATAGAGAGTATGACCTTGGACTTATGTTAGCGTCACCCTGATCATGATGCGTGGAATATTATTTTGCTAATATGGTTCAGGCTTTGTTGGTCATTGGGGAAGTGGACATTAGATATTACTATCCCCACTGATGAGTGCTCCTGGCTAAGAGAAATGGAAAAAAACATTTCCGCTCATGTTGCCCTCGTCAACGACCTCTATAGCTTGGATAAAGAAATGCTCATTTCTCGTAGCCAGCAGGGGAAAATCGGAGGCGATCCTGCTAATGCGGTTACCGTCATCATGAAAGAGCAAGGCATTGATATGGGGACCGCTCGCGCTGAACTTACAAACTTGTTACAGGATTTTGAAGAAAAAACACTTTCGTCTTGTAACTGATAGAAATGCCTGTGGCAAGCCAATATCTCTTGAAGCTCTCCGTTACATCGACTTCTTGGAGGACATGGCAGCTGGAAATGAATCATGGAGTGGAGTGACGGCGAGATATTATGTGGTAAACGGGAAGCAACAGACGCCAGATGGGGGGGGAAATATTGGATTTCGTGCTGTTGGATGCCCTGGTTAAGGGCTTGATTTACTTTCTTCTTTCACCATTTGACATTTGGAGAGCTGATGGGATAAAGTACTCTAGCGGGACAATATATATACACATGATCAGCTCACTACCCATCCAATCGTTCTCTAAGCCTATAATTCTCTCTATACGTGTGCCGCTTGGTAGACACCAGGCTGCGGATATGTGTACATTCCCCCCCTGCACCCCCAATTAGGCAATTTGTACCCCCCCCCAAAAATGTAGTATAACACAAAACTCATACGCGCGTATTACAAAGGTACTTGAATTTATTCTATAATTATTATATAATTAGAGGTACCTCTATAATCTAGAAATCTCTATATTATAATATTTATTATTTATTATATAAATCAGTATTTTGGCTTATTTACTACTATACTTTCCCTAATCCTATGTCACGGGTTCGTACGGTTCTTATTCAAGCGTGGTGTACCTCAATTCAAGTTAAGAATAGACTAAGAAGAGAAGGGGAGTCCTTTCCTCCTTCTTAAGAATTATATATAGAGGTAGGTAGGGCCTTATTTCTAGCGTACTATTAAACCATAGATATCTTTAATATATTAGGGAAGTATAGGAAAGAGGAGAGGCGAAGCAAGATAATGCTATCTGTACCAAGACGCCTGAATAGCACGTGAGTTATTTCGCGAGTCGTCCTGTCGTATCGAGTTGCCTTATAAGGCAGTTTGTACGGATTGAGTCGTCCCCTAAGGCGGTTTGTTCTGTACCTTGCTTATCGCAGGTGCTATAGGCACCAAGACGTTCTACGAGTATTAACCCGTCACATACATATGATCTTTAATATTAGACTAAAATAGATTGTTAAAATAATAAAAGTTATAAGCATTTTAATTATTATTATTCATAACTACTCCTAAGAAGCTACCCTAATTAAAAGTCTACCTTACGGGGTAAATACACGTAGTATAGACTAGAGAGCTTATATATACTTTAAATATATAGAGCATGTCTTTGAATTGCAGTATCCTGCTCAGTAACCCTACTCTTTAGCTCAATGAACCCGCCTAACACTTGTATTTTATTTCATATTTCGCACATAATGCCATCATAATTTTCGTTATACTTTTCAGGAAGCTAAAACTTGGAAGTTTCCTATTCCGGCACCGTATATTGGCGTGAAGTCATTCACAGCAAGGTTCAGTGAAGCAGTAATTGACGCCCCGGCCGATATTGGAAACGTTGCAGAATATTGCACAAAGTTCCCGTTACTAGCAGAGACACTCTGAGGATTGGAGCAATTCGATGGAGAAATACAGAATGAGATGGTACCATCGCTAGACTGTGCATTGATTGTGGCTGATAGCGTGAGTGATGTATAGGGAGCGCATATAGTACCAATGGATTGTTGAAGGGTGAATGTAGAAGGTATTGGGAGGAGTAAGAAATTGAGAAGTCTATATGTGAAGAACCTGTTAGCTCACATGAGGATGTGGGATGAAGGTGTGGGATTATACAGGAATTGAGTGGTGCCGTCTGATACATTAATTACTTCTTGCATAGAAGAGGCGATGACTATGTTGGAAATTGTTCCTGATGGATTTTCGACTATCGTAAAAGCGGCTAGATCTTGGGAACTTGACGTGAAATCGCCGCCAGTGATATGCGGATAGCAAGTTGGGATTGGGGTTGCTGTCACAGTCGTGGTGGTTATTGATACCGATATTACTGTGTTCGTGATTCCAATAGTGGGGCATGTGGAAGGCGGAGGACTGGCGGTCACAGTAGTAGTAATTGTAGAGGCAAATGCAGTAATCGTTGTAGTAGCAGTGCAGCGTATCTGAGCACCTACATCAGAGGAAGAATTGGAGAGAATAGATGATGTAGTTGATCCTGAACGAGTGGATGTTGTTTTGGTAGTCGAGGTCAATATACACGAGCAAGCTGAATCCAGTTTTGCGGTAGATGCTATGCAGTTCGATAAGAATAATGGAATCCTACTGGTTGCACTATGAGGGGTCGCAAGATATGGTATACAAAACTTGGAGGCTAACGACGGGTGATTTCTCATATCTTTGAGGCAATCGTCCACATTACTATAGCATATTAGATTAATTTTTGATACAATCCGCAGTAAGCGATAGGACTTAATACATACCACGAACAGGAAGCGATTGTAAGTCCATACCAAGAAAACAACAGTAATGTCAGCAAGAGAGAAGGGGGCATCTCGAATGCGTTGATTGTTTCGAAAATTTTTTACAGCAGAGTTTGCTGAAGATTACTTTGGCTTTAACTTCACAAAGAAGCAAATCTTACTGAAATTCAGCTCCGAAGATTGCTGACTGGCTTGTGTGATGCCCTACATCAGCCACTTGCTTGGCGTTAAACGGCCGTAAAAATAAGCAAATTAGCGACAAGAATGCTAATTTGCGGATAACCTGGAATACGATGGTGGCTTTTCCAGTGGCTTGTATGGTAACCAATTTTGACAGGTGGAATGTCATCAGAAGCTTTTAAGAGGTTCAACATTTCAATCTTACCTCCACACTGCAGCAAGCTGAAAACTCTCTAACCAATGCCAAAAGCCGGGTCAGGGTTAGGTGGCAGAACGAGGTGCCCGCCGCCTATCTTCAATTGTCTGCTGGAAGCATACAGTACTGTACCCCGGATTATAGGCCAATAGAATTCCTAGTCGTAGCGGATTTTCATCTCCAGGGGATAGGGTGAAAGCCAGATGCAAAAGGGGTTCAAATATCGGCGCGATTACGCAAAGCACCAGCGTAGCGGGTAAGTTTATTACCCCTGTATTGCGCACTAGTAATGTACAATAAATATGCGCTGTACCTTCGTATACACTAGTCGATTCTTTGCTATTTGGTCCTCGGCGACTGAACACTTGTACGCGGTGAGGGCTACGAACCTGTATGATCTCTCGAGTACAGATCTACAAAGTCAAGATTCAGTCACTCCTTTCTTGTTCAGGAGACACGAGAAGAAGGATTAGTCTGTTGTTATTGCGCAGAATGCTACGATATACTTGTCTATACTGCAACGTGGCCTTTTTGCGACACAGTAGGTATATACCCTTTGACGCACAACAAGTATTCCTAGGACTTGACAATACTACTACTCCCTTATGGGAGTATTTGATCTACTAGGTAGAGCTTGGAGAAAGGACTCTGTGAGGACCTAGCTCAGAGCCATAACTATCTGTGACGTAGAATTGGCCTAGCAGGCTACTCTATTAAGAGGTCGTAGTACTATAGAGTAAAACTCCTTAAGATCAAAGTGTATCTATACCTATAGATGTACACTTTAAGATATTTATTTGTAGAGTCAAAGACTCTTACTATAACTACCGTTATACCTTCACTTGCCCGTTTGCCTGGCTACAATAAGTTTGTCGGCTCTGTAAGAAGCAAAGCACATTATATTATACAGCTGTTCTAGTACAAAAACTAAATTGGGATAGGTCTGCGGGCCAATCCGGGTATAGATAAGAGCTAAGGAACTTATTTACAGCAAGACTGAGGTTCTTATTGGCTAGTTTAAATACAAGTACCGTCGCCTCTAAGGAAGCCCTTCTTCTAAGGAGGGGAGGCCTAATGTAAGTATACTCTACTATAGGTGTGGGTTGGAGTTTATCCCCGGACGATCTGAAATAGCTATAGTGGAGTGAGCGACAAGAAGGGTTTGATTCCCTAATCGGTGCTCCTGGTGGCTGTATCTCCACTTTAAATAATGAATAAAACAACAAATATGCACTTCTTTGCTATTTGGTATTAGAGTAGTGTATATAGCTGGATAGAAAACTAGCGATGATACTCGAGAGCCACGCAACCATAAATTACCACGCATCGAAGGTGAAGATGAGGAGAGGTTTGTCGGATAACGGTGACCACGAGCTCCACGACCACATGGTATATATCAACCAGGGAGAGCTCGTGAATACCGTCGCCGGATTCAAGGGCTAAGACACAAGCTCCAAAAAATAAAATTTTGTGTCCTGGTCGTTACCACAGTACAATATAGCATAGAACAGACTCGTTCTCTACGTTCAGCCTAGATTTTAAAAATCTATATTCTCTGGCCAGTCATTCCACTTGTTGGATAAAATGCTGTCCATATAGGCCTGCAGTCCACCGTTATCCATTGCACTTCCGTTAAAGAGCCGCGACGTATTATCCTCGTCTCGCGGTAAGTGGCTTACGAAGTCGGTGCCAGAAAAGTCTTGAGGGCTATGCCCAGGTTGCGCGAAGCTGTATCGGCTCTCCATGGGCATTGGAACTGCCGTCCCACCCATAGCATGCGGCTGGTCAGGGTGACAGTTATCGCTGCCATTACTGTTCTCGCAGCTGTTTCCGTGCAGACGTGCTATTGGGTTATTATCATTTGATGTGGTCTCCATCCTTTTCTCGGACGAGGAATCGGACGCATGCGGTCTGGTAGTGAGGGGATCCAGTCGCAGACCCAGCGCCGTCAGATTCGTGAGCGGTGTGGATGAGGCATTCCAGAATTTCTGATGCCGAACAAGAATGAGCTTTATGAGATCAAAGTTCGATTGCGCAAGTTGTCTCTCTTCCTCGGTCGTGGCAAACCCTTTCCGTAGGAGCTGAATGGCAGCAACCATCCAATATGTGTTGACGAGAAGGGGATGGCCATACCGGACATGATCAGTGTGGCTATTACGGACGACTTGAGCCATTTGATCAGATACTTCCACATAATCACGCCATGCCGTGGTATCTTGTAGGTTGGTAAAAGAGCTCTTGGAGCCACCGAAGCTGGGAGTTGGGGATGCAAGAGTTTGGCTGACTATTTTTTCTGCGGAGCGGGTGTGCGAATCTCTGTTGAAACATTCGTGATGATATATGTAGAGCTTGGTGAGCTGGAACATTAGGTGAATCACATGCTTCTCGCTCATTCGTCTCCGTGATCCCCAATCAATATCCTCTGCGGGTGAAAACCGTTCGTAGGCTAGACTTTCTGGTAGAGCGAGCATGAAGCATGAGACACAGTTTGCCAGAGTATTGAGCTTGGTGGTTAGTTTGCTGCTTTGACCACCTTGATCGGCCTTGAGCCCAGTCACAGGTAAAGTGGGATGTGATAGACAATGTATATCCCGGGTAAAGGAGTTAATAACAATGTACCATGCCTTTCCAGACTGATTACCGCTGTGCTGCAGTTGCTTCCACCTCCTCACTGGATCTGCTTCCAAGAAACTGCTTCCTCGTTGGTTGCCCTCAAACCATGCTTCATCCTCGACCGGCAACAGGGTTGCGTTGTGGCCGTCTTCGATAGATATCGGCAATATGTTGATTGTATTTATGAATACATCAAGCTCCCACAGAGCCCACCATACTCTTCGACGCTCCTCATCCATGATCCAAGACTCCGCCGTCATGTCTGGACGTTTTTTGCCAGGCTGGCTCATCGCTGCATCGACTTCATGTAGTCGAAGCTCGTAAGCCAGCCGTATACAAGTCCCCAAAGTCCGCCATGCCTTACCTCGCGCGGCATTAACCATTTCATAAGAGGTAGTGATGGTCATCGCCTGCAGCAGTCCGAGTGGTGGTAAATCGTCCCGAAGCTCTTGAAGAACTTCGGCGGTCAAATTAGAAGCTTTCTCAAAGTAGAATTCAGCTCTCGCATGCTGACCAGCAGACTGCTCCACCAAAGTTTCGGCACCACTGTTTCTTCTGGGTAGTGGTGCGAAACGTGCTGAGAACGAAAACATGGCCGCAGCCAATGCGGCCGAAAGCTTTGGAGTCAATACCGTATACAAATAAGCATAAAACGTTGACCGTCTTAACAACGTCATAGTGGTCATATTATTGAAATATAGTTCAATGCTAGAGACATGGTCATTGGTATACTAGTAGAAAGTATCTGAGGTGTGCCTTCTACTTACAGTTGGTCTACGGTGGACTGTGGTATCTGAAGCGCTTGGCATATATAGGGCGCATTAATTGACTGAACTGTCCTTGGAATCTTTGGGCTAGCCGGTGAGGCTGAAGGGGTCGAAATAGTGTTTTCGGGAATCCGGTATGACTGCATTTCATGGAAGTTGTGTAGGATCCAAGAAGGAGCAATCTGAACTCCTTCAGGGGTCTGTTCACTACCCGTCTCAGGTGGGGTCTGAAGAGGTTGTAGATCGTCTCTAGTGCAGCTCTCATGCACCCGGGTATCTTCCCGTGGATTTTTTATTGCCGTCAACATCTCGGAATTGATTCTTGTGCCTCTGTTTCTGGCCTCGTGGGTGTATTTGGTACCTATTGTTGTCAGAGCGAGACTGTCTCAGCACCTACTCTTGAACAATGTTATATTCCATTTTAGATTTTACTCACCTAGCTTTGGGCCTGGTCTGGCTACATCAACCGGATACTTGCATTCTTGGTGTGTTTGAAGGCAGGTTCGGCAGCAGGGCTTGCGCTTGTCGCTTTCAATATCCCACCATAGTGTCAATTAATGCCTCTACGCATGACTTGGTAGAGAGAAATGTTAAAACCACTCACCACTTGACTTTCCGCCTGTTCGAAACCTCGATAGTCAGTGTGTTGCCCCGACTCTGTGGAGTTAGGGAGAAGACAGATGGGGGAGGCTCACCTTCGACATTGGTAGCAAGCGACTCGCCTGGCACTTTCATCTTGCGTCTGCGAATTCCAGCGAACCGAGAAAGCCTCCGAAGAAATCTCAGTCATGATTGATGTCACGTCTTGATAGCTTCTTGTCGACTGCCGTTGCGTAGCTTGAATTTCCCGTTGCTGAGATCGCGTTGCTGAGATCGTCGGCCAGATTAATTAAATGTACTCGAGTAAGAGTGAAGAAAGAAACTTTACATGTTACGGCATGTAAGATCCCCCCACAAAAGCGGGGTAAAGGGGGTAGTAACCTTAACTCGTAACTTCTTGCGCATCAAAGCATTCTACAAGCATATGGAGTTGAAGAAATTACATATAACTAGAAAGACACCACACAGGAAAAGGAAAAGTTGATGGCTCAAGTACAGAGGATGAGACTGGGAATGGAGGATGTTTACGATCAATGTGCAGATGGTATTTTCGTGATCGCCTAGATATTTCTCATAATTACCAGAGTGAGCATCACTGCATCTGATGCACGTAAAGCCAGTGTAACATATATGCACAGTGTCGTAAAGTACTCTTAAGTCAGAACACGGATATCAATACCTCACTACCCGATATCGTGATCTGCAAAGGACAGTACGGAGGGAGTGGGGATGGCCTATTACGTGCACATGCGCGATTCATTTTTCCGCCCTCTAAACTCGTACGTCATTGTTGGCTGAAGTCCTGTGGAGTTCCCCTGATATCGTTACATTGTGTTCTGCATTTTGCTCCCACCGTAGAGGATGACCACTTGCGGCGTTTGAGGAGGCGACTATCACGTTCATGATCCTGCTCCTGATGCAGCTTTAGCCTTTGTGTGCTGCGACCGAACTCATGCCTCGTGACAACGTAGACTAGAGACCATGATTTCATGTCTCATCCGACTATCGCGAGGGTTTTGCCTCTTTGTCGGTTGTTGGACCCCGGAATTACCCCTTTTGATGATTACCACGAGCCCGCCCCGAAATCTTGCCGAACTCCACAAACCGACCGAGCCCCGCATCGCTTGGGGTTCTTTTAATTATGTACTGCAACCCACGACATCCTCGCATGTGGGCTAGGGATCATGTGGAGTAGGTGACACACCGGACCCGCCAAACTAGGGTCAGGACTACGAGTATCTGATGATGTGTACTCCGTATGTCTTTTTACTTTCCGTAAACAGCACTGTCTTTCAGCGCCGAATTGACATATTTCCACCAACTTTACAAGCAGACCTTCAATCCATTCGAACCCGACAAGAGCTTCATGCCAGGGAATTATCTTCCTTCGGGTGCTTAGTAGGCTATTAGCCAAGTGAGTCTCTGAGACTCTAATTTTTGGCAGGACGAGACCGTCATATATGATAAAGCTACATAGCAAGGACAATCTTGACGAAAAACAAGATTACACTGGCCCGATAAAGCTATCTCCAAGTATACCCGCCATTGATGTCAGCTATCGTCCCTGCGATAGGACCAATCATCACAATAAATCGTCAGTATATGTTGCTCAAAGAGTGAAAGATCGGTTTTTGATTTGCGGGATGCTACACAAGATCATATAGCATATACGGGCGAAAAACTGGAAATGCCCATCTCGGCCTGGAACTAGCTTGGTGCCTTGGAGGCAGCGGAGATAGTCGAGCCAATTCCAAGGTCGGCTTCACCCATCATGAGAGCCATTCTTAATCTGTACAGATTACTGATTTGGGCTGGCGAGGATGAAGCTAACTGTCATCATGGCCGCAAAAACAGACACGTACTAGTACATGGATTGGGGATCCTCAAAGTCAGGTCCACTTCAAGTTGCAAGATGAGTGTAATCGGAACTGGCCACCAGGCAATACAGTAGATGAGACTCAAAATCTGCAAACAGTTCAGCCAATGTAGGACAACTCCTATGAGGGTGGTGGCAACATAACAAGGTTATGATGCATGTCTTTATTGTGACGCGGCCAGAAGAGGTGTCTCCTCGTCGCTGGGTCATATGACTAAGTAAATCAGCAGTGATTCTCTTGTCCTTTTGGGCTTCAGTCAAATCCTCATAATAATAGACGACCTTCTCCTCAAAAATTTGTTCTTTCCCTTATAATAGGAAGCGTTCTGGACATCCATAATGGTTAATATTTCGAGTTTCTTCCTTTATTTTATTTTATCACGATACGTAGCTTAAAAAGAAGGGGCCGCTTAGGAAAGCCGAAGCTCGTGATATGACTGCTGCTTGCTTCAATAAATAATATTCTTGTATCTTCTTTGGCGTAGCATTTGATTGCCTCTCAACTTAGGCATAGACTTGGAGCGTCAATATGTCAACACATAGATTCAAAAATTATACACTAACCTTCATTACTTCCATTTCGTTGGTAGCAGAGCCATCCGGCACCTCTTAATACATTTATTCAGTGCAGCGATATTCCGCTCAAGTAACACCTTGCACCTTGACGACCCGTCGGAACCTTCAGCGCCATATCTCTTAGTTTTATAGTAAGCGCTCTAGAAAATATACTAAATGCTTACCTTGATCGTTATCCGACCACAACCTGCGCGCTCGTCCTCCCTCCGCAACAAATATCATCATGAAATTTACTTATTTTATAGGAAATCACTTAAATTAGCATGTGAAATCATTCTTTGACGTGATAACCCACACTTTGCCCATATAACTAATCTATGAGATAGATTACCTATAGGCTCGTTCGAACCATGGATCAGCTAGGAGCGCTAGCGCTGCTTAACAGATTGGATACTCAGCGGTGAGAAAGGTGTCCAAACTGTGGAAGAACCATATATCTGATCACACGGTGTCAGGAATTCTAAAATTAATGAGCTACTAGTGGTCGTCTGAAGCTCGGAGTAATATCAGTCCGGTAGAACTATGTTCACAAGACCGAGATAAACTTCTTAATGTCCCTATTTGGTATGGACCTGAAGGAAGGGAGAACTGGTGAAGTGTTTCATGAAAGGCTTTTGAACGCTTTCGTTTTTAATTTTGGTTTTGTTTTGAGCAGGGCAAACGATATATACTACAGCCCTCAAAGTTAGTTCACTCATACAATATCCATTTTCTCTTCGCCGAGATGCATTTCATGTTCACGTAGACACAAACAACACACACTAATGCCCCAGAACCTCCATGCTCGGACCCTTATCAATTCATGAATCATACTTCAGTTTTCATTCATACCTAACCTTATTCACTAACGTCCCAATCTTCTCTATCCAGATTCGGATATCGTCCCCGTCCTCTAACACCACCCTCGGCTCTCTGAAGTAACCGATCCCAGCTGGTGTGCCTGTGAGGAAGATAGTGCCGGCCTCGATGGTTGTACCCTGGCTAAAATAGCTGATCTGCTCCGCGATGGAGAAGATCATATCCCTGTGTGAATTTGACAACAGTCAGAGGCTCTGTTTCCTTTCAAAGAAGTATGAGAGTGAGAGCAGTGGGAGGTGGTGAAAGAGAGAGTGAGGGAGGAATAGACCAGCACGTGAACGCACTTTGTGTTACCATCCTGTACCGTGCTACCATTGTAGATAGCCTTGATACCCAGAGTCTGAGGGTCTGGAATCGCTTCTTTTGTAACAAGAATCGGCCCTAATAGCAAAAGGTGAGCAAGCGTCATCAGCGATAATATAATGTTGGAGCGATGCGGCGAGGATCCAATAAAATGACATCAATATTAACCAAACATTCACATACCAAGCGGGCAGCTCCCGTCCAAGCCCTTACTGAAACCCCACTGCGATGTGAGCATCTGCATTGTCCTTGCTGAAACGTCATTCGAGCAGGTATATCCCAAGATATATTCTAAGGCTCTCTCCTTCGGTATGTCCCTTCCTGTCTTGCCAATCACGACGCACAACTCGGCCTCATAGTCGGAGGTACCATCCTGCGCAGACTTTGGGATGGAAATGGTGGCTGGGTAGGGGTCGGAGAGGGAAGTACGAGGCTTGGTAAAAAGGACGGGGGCCTTGGGGAGGTTCATCTTGGCTTCCTGTCAAATTATATTAGCTCCAACTTCATTGCATTCCTTTTTTCGTCTCGTTTTCCAGGATATGCGGGAAATGAAATCCCCATCTGTATAGCAGCAACCGTAGCTGAGAGCTGTCATAGCAGGCTCTTTTACTAACCTTGGCATGATCCAGATAATTCAATCCCAAGCAACGAACATAGTTACAGTCCTCAATGCTGATGGGCGAGAGGAGGTGTTTCACTGTATAGACATGCTCCGTTACTTCCGGGTGGAAGATCGACCCTGCGATCAGATATGCCTTGATATCTTTCTCTTCTAGGCTGTCCAGGCCGACATCGCGAGATGGATCGACTAGTTGGCCGAGATGGTTGCGGGAATCCTCAACGGCGATGAAGCGGATAATATGTGTTGCTTTGGAAGCCATTGATGGGGTATTGAGAACAAGTTCCTATAGGGGAGAGAGTCGGACAGCGATAGCCAAAAAGCTTTCTTGGTCTATTCTATGATAGGGGATAAACAAAGTACCCAGGTACCCGAAATATACAGTCGCCTATAGGAAAGGCAATCAGAAGGATATAACATATCCTATCATGTCCACTGATACCAACACTTCTGCTCATCGGCTCCGTCCGTCGGGAATGAATGCTTCGTAATGATAAAATATATCGGGTCACTGTATTCTCGGGGAATCCACACCTCGGTTCGGTCTGATTCCCGATTCGGCTCGCGTGCTAGATCAGGGGTTGAAGATGGGTTGATCACAGACGGGCTTTGGAACGTACATGACAAGGTGAGTATGGGGAATTGCGCTGAGGAAGTTGCTAAAAAGTACGAAGTCTCGCGCGAGGATCAAGATGAGTACACTCTCTCTTCATACCTGCGATCTCAGATAACCCGGAAAATGGCTGCATTCAACGAAGAGAGTACCCCTCTCGAAACAATCACAAAGGGCCAATGCCTCATCCTGTCACCCTGTCTCAAGATGAAGGCTTCAACCACCTTCAAGCCGAGAAGCCAAAGCATCCGTCGCTCGTGTTTATGGAAGATAGAACGGGCACTGTAGCTGCAGCCAATTATTCGTCGCTTAGTGACAGCGCTTCCGCGCTTGTTCTTGGTGGCAGCGCCATTGCGAAGAATTATGGCATTGAATCCTGAGTTCTGTGACGGATTGCTTCAGTAGATGCTCTAGCCAGTTCAGGCGCTCGAATGTCAGATAAGTTTCTTCCCCAGGTAGAGCCTAGGTAGTATTGTGCTGCTGCAGGCTGCAACGGCGGTCATGCGGCTACGGCTCCCATTGTTCAACGTCATAGCTATGCGGATTAAGATCGGCAAGACAGATTGGAGAAAATGATATTTACATGAGCTTTAAACTTTTAATCTTGGAGTACTTGACGATGCTATGAAGTATCTTGCCCTGACCGCCTTATTTCCATGTGCGTGAATGCAATTGAACCCCTTTCACATTAATATCTATTTGTTTCAAAACACATAAACCGATCCTCGATAGGCACACCGGGTTTCCTTGTCTTCGGGCTTTCGGTAGGTTTACCAAACGGCATTTGAGCTAATAAATTCCAATAAGGATCTATCGGCCATTCCTCTCTGACCCTGACATCTATAAGCGGGTTGTAATGTTGCAAGTTAGCCCCAAGCCCCTCCGCAGCAAGGGCTGTCCAGACTATGCCATAAATAAGAATTCGTATCATAGCTAATATGGAAATCGGGATGCAGGAAACTCACGAGTAAATTGGTACATCCCGTTGGTTTGAAGAGACCATGAATCGAAGTGCTGGTGATATGCTGCATAATTTGTATCACCGCGAAGACTGTCAAGGGCTCTTCTGTCCTCAAAAAATAGTATCTGTTGTAGCTCATATATGTCAGATTGCATCTGTAACAAGAGGATGTAACAAGAGGACACCCGTATAGACTTACTGTTCCATGAGCATTCCTGAAATTTTCCAGTTTTTGCTTCGTGGTACGAGCTTGAGACTCTTGAAGGCGTGGGAGAAGAACTTCTTTCGTTATATCCCACAACTTCTCATGATCGGCAGCCAATAGTAGGACTATCCTACTTGTCTGTGTATTAAAAGGACTTGGGAGGGTTCGCAATGTAATGCCTATCAATTCTTTGATGCGGGTGTTGCTAATGGATGCATCTTTCTGCAGCGTGAAGTTTGTCCGGCGAGCTACAATGGCTTCGACAAATGTGTATACCTTGCTCATAATTATTGAATGCTCTTTATATCGCTGATGAGCTCAACCGTGAACTGCCTGGTTATGTGATCTAGATGAATTTATACCGCGTATAAATTCTACGCGCCAGATTGTCCGAGTTATCTCACAGCTATAACAGGGATCTGCACACGTAATAGCACTAACCCTCGGGATCCGGGACTCGGGAAAAAAGTAACGGTGGGATTATCTAGGGTTTCCTGAGAGCGTGTACCGTACATCGCAAGGATAACTCCGAAGCTCGGAATAAAACGCCCTCCTGGTTGACGAGGCTGAAGTGGCCGGAATGAACACCGAAAATGGAGCAAATTACCCAAGCCAGAGGTCTAGAAACACGAAAATAGTATTAAGTGCCAAATTTTCGATATAGTAGCTTATTTTTTGGGCTCAGTTAGTCCCGATCAGATGCCTGTTCCACGATTCTGGTGGTCATCAGGCTCTTGAGTGACCTTACTTTACTCGCTACTACCTTCTTCCTTCTACAACAGTTGGAATTTTGATGCTGACTTAGTCTCCATTGCTTACGAAACTTTAGCAGCTGATCGATGAGTCTGCTCTATCCTCATAACCTACGTGCAACTCAATATAAAATTCATCATACATTAGCAGAGGCAGGCCCATTAAGTGGCGTGAACAGTTATGCAAGATCACACGGCCAAGAGACGAGCACCAGTGGCCTGCGGAAACTGCAGGATGCGGAAAGTTCGGTGTAATGTGGTCTATTTGGGGTCTCCATGCACAAATTGTAAACTTGATCAAATCGTGTGCAGAGTTTTGCAACGTAAAAGAAGGTAAGGATCTATTAGAGACAGCAATCGTCCTACAGAACGCCAGCTTACAAAAATGGGCTTTCAGGAAAACTCGCCTATATACGCCACAGCCATTATTGACATTGAGTAATGAGGTATCTCCTGCTCACAGTGAGTGCCCGAATTATCCATCGACCGGGTACGCCTCATTGACAACCGATGCTTCCAATACACGGGGTTGTTTCAGCTTTCCAATAGACAGTTCAGCTGATATAGAGATAAATGTTCAAAGTGTACGGTATAAGGTCTCACATTTTCCGTCTGAATGTGGGTTTGGTCGGGCTGATGGTCATGATTTTCAATTTAATACTGATCCAACAGCACCAACGATGCCAGCTGCCATCCATGGCCAGCTTCCATTCTGGATTACTTCATTTCCTCAACATATTACAAAGAGAGATATCGAATATCTTCGGGAGAAAGGCGTGTTGTCCATACCTGAAGACAACTTTAGAAATGCTCTCTTACGTGCATTCATAGAATACATCCATCCATACATGCCAATTCTTGAGCTTGATGACTTTGTTAGAAATATAGAAGATGCGGATGGGAGGGAGGGAAAAATCAGTCTGCTCCTATTTCAAGCGGTAATGTTTGCTGGGACAGCCTTCGTCGATTTATCGACACTACAAATTGCCGGATATCCAACTCGAAAAGCGGCACGCGAAAGCACGTACACGAAAGTGAAGGTACCTATGTCGATACTTCACTGCTGCGCCGGTATATCTGCTAACTTTAGGACTAGCTACTCTATAATTTTGATTATGAGCAAGACACTCTCGTGCTCATTCAATCGCTCTTGCTTATGACGTACTGGTACGACAGTCCAAGTGATCACAAAGACGCTTGGCACTGGCTAGGTATCGCTACATCATTTGCCCAAACTCTTGGTTTCAACAGAAACCCCGAGACGTTAGCCCTGGATATTGAGAAGCAAAGATTGAGGAAACGCATTTGGTGGTCTTGCGTCATGCGAGATCAGTTAGTGTGCCTGGGAATGCGGAGACCTGCACGGATAAAGGACGAAGATCACAACGTTCCAATGCTCACACTAGAGGATTTCAAGATCAGTGCTCTTAACGCCGATGAATGTACTATCTTGAAGGATTGTGCTGTTATTCAAAATGTTAATATGCAGGAAGATCTTGCCATGATGTGTATTGAAATGGCTAGACTTTGTCTTTGCATCAGCCAAATCATTATCAGCCGGGATTCTCCACAGAAACGACTTGATGGTAATATCCAGAGCCAAACTAGAGACGTGGAACTCCGGATCTTCAATCTAAAGCTCACAGATTGGCATCAAAGCATTGAGGCTCGATGCCAATACGCCGTGCCAACACTGCATGGGATCCAGAGCGGGCGGACATCTGTGTTTATCCATCTAGCGGTACTTCATATGGTCTACCACAGCGCAGTATTAGCTCTTCACCGGTCTCAGATACTGTCGGAGGGTGGAAACATATCCCCCAGGAAGTATCAAGGCCCTTGGACTTCGTCGCACACAGAGATTCGCAGGGCATCTAACGAAATCAGTAAGATCTGCCTGAGTCTACAAAAGTTCAAGCTAGAGGATTACCTTCCAAGCAGTGCAGTGACTGTCCTCCTTCTCGCAATTACCAGTCATTTGTTTGAAATCAAAGCACCTTGTGGGACCGCTCATGCCGAGACTAACCATGGCTTCTGTGTATGCATGCGAGTTCTTACGAAGCTTCGAGATAGGTACCCAGCTGCCGACTATGCAGCGAGATTTTTAGAAGCCGCATTGCACAAAGATAGGACTGAAGAATGGCAAGATACCGCAGACATTTTTCGGACGAAAAATTCCGCATTTTCCGAAGAGCCTACTGAAAACCAGGAACCGTGGATGAGGACTTCAAGGCCAATCTTTACTCAAGATCCATGGCTCAAGATTGATGAGCATGGCAGATTTATATACGCGGATGAGCCCCAAAATGATATGAATATGAATGAGCTCGAAACTGTGATGGAGAGAAGCCTTCAACGTATAGATGTGCCGAGCAAAGTAAATCAGGAGGGGGTAAATGAGAATCTGGATGAGGCTTGGTTAACGATGGCCGCAATTGATTTCGGCATGCAAGATATCTGGGCGGGTTAAATGTGAATCGATTTTAAGGGGATCGGCCGTGAAATCAGATGAAGTGTAATTATTGCCATACTGTTTCTGCATTCACTGAAGTAACACAAGTGGCCGACCTTACCTCTTGACAGTATAAAATCCGGCATAGCTCATCGATACACTTCAATAGTTAGATAGAAATCGTCGAGGAACTAAAAGTTAAATAAAAGAAAGTACTAGCACCGTGGTCATACTATCATTTGAAAAACCTTTTTCAGCGAACTACTTCCCGAGTTGGCACAGCTTGTAGTCCGATATGACCCTATATAGTGATAGCAAACGGAGAGCGCGTCTACCTTCTCGGACAGGTAAAAACAAGAATACCCAATAAAGTAGACAAAGAAGCTGATCACCATAGGTGCTCGCAAATCAACTTGTATTTCCAATCAAACATTATGACCCTCCCAAAATTCAAGCTTGAAAGTGCGTCTAGCATATTACACCTCGGGGCTGCTATTGTCCCTAGCAGGGTCGCCCTCTTCGACCAGTTTCGTCCCAGTGACTGCGAGTGGCAGCAAAACAAGGACTGAAAGCCTGTATATGGATAATTTTCCAGACTTCACTAGATCAGACCTGCATGTAACCTTGCAAGCAAGATCTCCGGATTCAACGTCTCCTTCGCTCTTGTTAGAGTGACAATCCTATTTGACTAGCCAGATGAACAACACGTTGTTAGATAACCTCCTTTCGGATAAAGGAATAGGATATCTCAAAGATGATTGTTCTAGCTGAATTCAGTATGATATAAGGTTAGATTTTATTCAAGGACTAAGAATCGGGCTGGGGTTACTATAATTCTGTCCTTTTTAATTTCTAAACTTAGAAAATACAACTTGATAATCTAATACACTAAATACCAGATTTCTTCGGAATATAGTTTGTTTTACCCAAATATTAATACGGCCATTCTTGGTACTTAGTGATGAACATTTACGAGGAGGGGACAATAGGTATTGTCTAAATTTGATTTAAGTCTAAACTCGATATGAATTATAGTTGTTTTAAATATTGAAGATGCCGAAAATACTTAACAATTTAATAAATTTGCTAATTTGCTGGTAATTTACTTAATTAATAAATTATTAACTATTCCACCTAATTTAAATATTATATAGTACGGAATACCAGATAAACGATATGTTTCGTCCGCTGCTGTACCTTGAGCTTGGCCATGTACAAAGTGGATAAGAATGTAGGGTATCCGGGACAGGGTATAAGCATTGAGCCGCCCGCGGCGAACTTCCGTAATCGGGCTGGGACAGGCATTCCAATTCCGTCCCGGACTAATCTCGGCTGGGCTTTTGAACGCCGATGTCGTGGCGGGAGGATTTTGGTATAACATTTAGAACGCCTTACTTAACTAATTCTGTATAATTGTTGTTAAAACTTGTGTGTACTAAGGCTAAACTTGCGCTAAGTGTAACTCTTTCTAATTAGTATTGCTATTAGGACAAAGCTTCGGGCTATATATGGGTATACTTGAAAACGCAACACTTTTTGAGGCATTCATTTTAAGACATAATTTGCCGTATAAGCTAAAAACGCTAATATATTAAGCGATCTAGTTAGAATACAGTAGAATTATATCGCTAGTACAATTTATCTATTCTTGAAATAATCAAGTAAAAGGAATATTGCTAATATATGTAGTATTACGTGGAAGTGCTTGAACTCTATCTATTGTGAAAATCTCGAAAATCTAGAAAAATATGAAGGGAATAGGTGGGAAATACTTGTAGGAAATAAGGAAATCAGAGCCCTGATATAATTGACTGGACTGGTCAAAGCATATATTTAAGCGAAGTGCTAGACTAAACTAGGAAAGGCGCCGATATTCCTCCATAAAGTTAATGCCTTTAAAAGTGTTGCCATTATAAGCATAACGTGGTTGTACACCGAGTCGGACACGACACCGAGTCGGACACTTTTCCCCACATTTTACCTTATTAACTTTAA